>QBDW01001296.1:0-78934 GCA_003261595.1 Maconellicoccus hirsutus
TTTTATAGTTTGCACGTGTCAAGAATAATTCTTTATACGAAGTTTTTATCTCTTTTTCAGATACTATGTAGCAACATTGTCTTTGTTTTAGTTCCTTTTAACCACATCAGGTTGCTCTCAGCTTCTTCGAGACGTCCTTTCAAGATGAGGAATTGTGGTGACTCGACCAATAAGAAAGTGCTACATAAGCAACCAAAACCAATCACTAAACCGATGATTGCAATCGTGTTGTATGATAAATATGCACAGAAAACGTATTCTATCAATACTCCGAGGTAAAAACACGTTACGCTGGCGCTGCAAAAAATCCCGCGGATCTTTGGTGAACAATTTTCTCCTAAATAAACTGCCGAGACAGCATTACACACACCGATTGATAAACCATAAAGAAACATCGTAACGTATAAGACAGTCACTGTTCGAGTGAACAAAATGGCACCCCACATGACGAAAAAAGTCGTAGCACCCAGTTGCAGTAACAGTTTACGGCCAAGTTTGTCCAGTAGTATTATGGAAAATATGGGTCCGAATATTCTTCCGAATTCTCCGAGACTGGCGATCCATGAGCATTCTTCTACTGTAGCTGCAATCTCTCTGTTTAGATCTTGGAGGAATCTTTTCACTGTTGGAGATATCCATCCAAACACCATTGCGATGGCGAATTCGTTTAGACATACTGTAATTGAAATGAAACCAGAAGTATTGAAGTGATATTTATGGTTGGTGAAGATTAATCTGCGAAAAGAAGCATACGAGGCATTCTTCAAACAAAGACATTGGCGCCTTCGGAGTTTTATTATTCCATCTTCAGTATATCAAATAATGAAGTGGTAGGGGGAAGGTCATAATAGTGAGGGTTATAATAAAGTTTTATATAACTTATACCTAAGGAACTGAATTGAATAAAAGAACTATTGGAACCAAGAACCGAAACTTACTCGCTAAGTGGTATCAACCTGTGTGAAGATAAAGAATGGGAATAAATTCAGACATGAATAAAAGATTGAAATGACTTACTGGGAGTTACAGCTAATGTTTGATGAACAGTTGCTTGTTAATTTTTCATTTTATTATTAGATTTTCATAATTGAAACAAAATTTGAAAATTCTGCTATAACACCTCAATTGCAGTCAAAACAACTATTTTTTTAAATCAACGCGTTCATTTTATTATACATACTTAGTAAAGATAAAGTTAACGTATCATTTTTATCACTAAAGCGAAGTACAAATTATCTGGTACTTTGTGACGCATACCATTCATTGGCTTGGGATAGGAAACGCAAAGATTCAGCAATTTATTTCATTACATAGCGGTATACCGCCATGTCCCTCCACCGGAACCGATTATAGAAACTCATGACTATGACCACTAAGTGATTTTTTTTTAAATTAAGCGATCAAGTAGGTAGATTTAATTTCTTCGTTATAATTTGTCAAACAGTCTTACTAAAATAACTTTTTTGTGGTTTCAAAAGAATTTGTATTTTAGACAACGATTCTTTTTCACTTTTTAACTTTCGATGAACATGTTACCTAATTAGAATTTTACAAATAGTAATTTCAGATTACTTTATATCACAAGGACTTTTGAATTTCAATCAACGTCTTTCCTCTGGTTTCCGGTAACGCGAAGTAAGTGAACCAAAATCCTACTAAGCTGACTACACCATACAAAAGGAAATTCATGTAAAGACCATATTGCGTCTTCAACGTCAGAAACATTTTGACCGTTACAAAACACACGAAGGAATGAACCATTATCGACGAACTCGATCCAAATGGTTTAATACTCTGCGGGAACAGTTCACCTCTTATCATATGTATCACTGAATCCATCATCGCGCTGAAACCCGAATATGTACATACAGATGAAAAAATTATCCACGACACGTACACTTTCGGTAAGAAGTCCACTTCGCCGTAACTGAAATAGGTACTAACTGAATGACTTAGAAGAAATAGAACAAAACAAAGTAACACCATCGTTCTACGGTCGTATTTCTCGATCACCAATGTGCAAAGAAAACACGAGAGTAATTGCACTATGCCAAAATATATAGTAAATTCGTCCGAATCAATTGAGTCGATGGATTGAAATATTGTCGTGACGAATATAAACATCGAAGAATTACCAGTTGCAGCGTGAGTCATGTTTAAGATCAAAACAATTATCAGACTTTTATAATTCGCCCGTGTCAAGAATAATTCTTTGTACGAAGTTTTTATCTCTTTCTCAGACGCGATGTTTAATTTGATGTTTTCGAATTCTGTAGCAACATCGTTTTTGTTTTTGGCTCCTTTTAACCACATCAAGTTGCTCTCAGCTTCTTCGAGACGTCCTTTTAAGATGAGGAATTGTGGTGACTCGACCAATAAAAAAGTGCTACATAAGCAACCAAAACCAATCACTAAACCGATGATTGCAATCGTATTGTATGATAAATACGCGCAAAAAATGTATTCTATCAATACTCCGAGGTAAAAACACGTCACGCTGGCGCTGCAAAAAATTCCCCGGAGTTTCGGGGAACAGTTTTCACCTAAATAAACCGCCGATATGACGTTGCACACGCCAATTGATAAGCCGTAAACAAACATCGTGACGTATAAGACCACCACTGATCGAGTGAACAAAATGGCACCCCACATGACGAAAAAAGTCGTAGCGCCTAGTTGCAGTAACAGTTTACGGCCAAGTTTGTCCAGTAGTATTATGGAAAATATAGGTCCGAATATTCTTCCGAATTCTCCGAGACTGGCGATCCACGAACATTCCTCTGGTGTCGCATCGATCTCGCTGTTTGGATCTTCGAGGAATCTTTTCACCGTTGGAGATATCCAGCCGAACAGTATTGCGATGGCGAATTCGTTTAGACATACTGAAATGAAATGAAACTACAGATTTTCAAAGGAGTACTTACGCTTGATGAACATTCACGATAGCTTTAGTATCGTTAGAACTGGTGGAAAAAAGATGTGAAAATTTTTGGGTATCGAAGATGACCTACGCTTGAGTGTCTGTATGTTTCCTACGTCATGGTAAACGAATACGATTCGTTCAATTTTTCTGTTTCAAAAACATTACATACCAACGTCGTCAAAATCATTCGTTCTTTGGAAACCCCTTCGTAAGGGAAGTAATTAAGCACATATAAGCGAAGATTGAAACATAGAATTTGATTCCGATATTTTAGTAAAATAATTGAAACAACTTACTGGGAGTTACAGCCAAACTTTGATGGAATATTGCCTTGAAATTTTCCATCGTGATATCAAATTTATCACATTTGTAATGAAATTTGAAAATACTGCAATGGCATCAACATCTCGACCTTAGTCGACACAACTAAATTTTTTTTGGATCGACACAATAATTTCATTGTGCATGGAAAGATAACGATAACGTATCATTTTATCGTAATGCGAAGTATTATCTGGTACTTTGTGACGCACACACCTACTTGGGAAAGGAATTAGGAACTGCTAAAATGTAATAATTTATTTCATCATGTTTAATTTATTGCGTACAAGGTACGAAAAAATTGCTTTTTTGCTTCCCTTTTGGCGTTTCATAAGAGAAATGCTTAATTCTCTATTTTTAAAGTTTTGGAGTTTTTTTTTCTCAGCTTGCTCCCCCTTGGCGCACTGTTAAACGATTTTAGTTTGTTTTAGCTTCAAAGACTTTATTACCTTCAAAGATCTCTCCCTAATTTCCGCTTATGCTTGCATTTGTCTTTTGCTTAATACCTTAAGTGATTTTGTACCTTAACTTTAGGAATATTAAACTATTTTGCAAGAAACAACTATTCGAGACGTTAATTCATAAAAATTTTTGAATTTCAATTAACGTTTTTCCTCTGGTCTCTGGCAACGTGAAGTAACTGAACCAAAACCCTACTAAGGTGACTATTCCATAGAGAAGGAAATTCATGTAAAGACCATATTGCGTCTTCACCGCCAAGAATATTTTGACTGTTATGAAGCACACAAATGAATGAGCCATTATCGACGAACTCGAACCCAATGATTTAATACTATGCGGAAATAGTTCACCTCTGATCATATGTATAACCGAATCCATAATCGCGCTGAAACCTGAATATGTACATACAGATGAAAAAATTATCCACGATACGTACTCCTTCGGTAAGAAGTCCACTTCGGCGTAACTAAAATTACTACTAACTGAATGACTTAGAAGAAATAGACCAAAGCAAAGTAACATCATCGTCCTACGGTCGTATTTCTCGATTACCAATGTGCAAAGAAAACACGAGAGTAATTGCAATATACCAAAATACATCGTGAATTCGTTCGAACTGATTGAGTCGTTGGATTGAAATATTGTCGCGACGAATATAAACAACGAAGAATTACCTGTCCCTGCGTGGCTCATGTTCAAGATCAAAACAATTATCAGACTTTTATAGTTTGCACGTGTCAAGAATAATTCTTTATACGAAGTTTTTATCTTTTTCTCAGATGCAATGTATGATTTAATGTGTTCGAGTTCTGTAACAATATCGTCTTTGTTTTTGGTTCCATTTAACCACATCAGGTTGCTCTCAGCTTCTTCGAGACGTCCTTTCAAGATGAGGAATTGTGGTGACTCGACCAATAAGAAAGTGCTACATAGACAACTCTGTTATGTTTTTTCAGTCAGATTAATTAAATACGATCGAAAATAATTATATACACTCGTAAACGTTTTATTATTCTTAATACTCTGGTAAACAAAACAAAACAAACGCGTCACGTAGACAGCGCGGCAGGGTTGCCAAATCGTAGTATTCTAAAATGTAACGAATATCTAACAATATCTCCCCCCAAAGAAAAAAAAAAAAGGGTACAAGAGATGGGATATAAAACATAAAAGCGATATAAAAATATAAAAAAAAGAAAATACATAATGAAAGTTATAAGTCTAAACGGTTAGGAGGTCTGCGGCTTCTTTGAGACCTTCTTAACGATGTCGTATCTTGAAAATTTGGCTGCTGCTGATTCGTGTCAGGAACAACCAACGGTGGTTTTTCAGAATGATTAGCAGCAGAAGTCGGTGCTGCTACATTGCTACTTGATGTAGTTTCGCTAGATTCTGCAGTACGTTGGGCAGGGCCCAAACTTGAACGATTTTGGGGACCAGTAGGAGGTCGCTGTATTGTAAGTTGCGTTTCCCTGGGTACTGCTCGAATTTGTTCGGAGTGCCTTCGCCATAAATTTCCAGCAACATTAACGGTGTAGCCACGAGGACCATCGACGGCGATGATATTACCAAATTCCCATTTTTGGTTGGGTGCTCGATAATTACGAACTGCAACCTTTTCACCAATTTGGAACTTGGGACTCAATGGCGTATACGTCTTATTTTTCTGGTCAACTCGACCTTGTATGTCTGGACGCAATAAATCTAATGCAGAACGGAGTTCACGATTTAAGAGTAGTTTGGCAGGCGACTCTCCTGTAGTGGCGTGAGGAGCTCGACGAAAAGCGAATAAGATTTTATCCAACTTTTGATTGATGGAACCTGGCTCACGTTGCATTGCACGAATTGCTTGCTTGATTGTGTAAACGTATCGTTCGGCCTGTCCATTTGTGGCGGCGTGAAATGGCGCACAAGTACGATGTTTAACACCATTTTCTTGTAAGAACGTCTGGAACTCGGCGCTTGTAAAACCTGCACCATTGTCGCTAACAACGGTTTCTGGTAAGCCGAATCTTGCGAATAGCGATCGAAGTACTTCAACGGTTTTCCTAGCAGACGTATCTGGAACAATTGCAACTTCAGGCCATTTGCTGTAAGCGTCAACGACAATGAGAAAGAGTTTCTCGTGAAAAGGGCCGGCGTGATCGATGTGTATACGTTGCCACGGCCTTGCAGGATATTCCCACGGATGCGCTGGAAGTTTATTAGGCTCTCGGGCTGTATTTAGACAGCCAGGACAGCTTCGAGCCATCTGCTCTATGTCATGGTCAATGTTTGGCCAGTATACATAGGACCTGGCGAGTCCTTTCATCTTAACGATGCCGAGATGTCCTTGATGTAACTCTTCCAGAATTTGATTGCGATATTTTGTAGGTATGTATGCTCGTATACCATGGAAAATTACATTATAATGAAGCGATAATTTATAATCTTTTTCTCCCATTGACTCGCCGGAACGTAACTTTTCAACGATAGGGATTAATTCTGGATCTTGTAGGGTAGCTGTAGCCAACTGTTTCGCAGTAACCGGTAACGTAGAAATTTGCGAAGTGTGAAAGACAGTTGCTATGTCGTCGGTCGTCGGTAGTTCTTCTGATCGACACGGCAAACGTGATAAGGCGTCTGCATTCCCATGCAATTCGGATTTTCGGTAGCGGATGTCGAATTGGAATAGCTGAAGTTGTACTGCGTAATGTAACAATCTCGTAGCGGTCAAAACTGGTAATCTCTTTTTCGGACCAAAGATGTAGACCAACGGTTTATGGTCGGTATAGAGTGTAAAACGGCGACCATAAAGGTAAACGTAGAATTTTTGATGCCCCAGACGATTGCTAAGGCTTCTTTGTCAATTTGTGAATAATTTCGTTCACTCTGCGACAACAACCTCGAAGCAAAAGCGATAGGTCTTTCTTCTCCGTTGATTTCGTGCGAAATTACTGCACCTAACCCTGTAGGGCTAGCGTCGACTGATAACACGACAGGTAAGTTGGGATTGTAATGCGTTAACAGACGATCGGACGCCAATTCTTCTTTTATTCGACGGAAGCTTTCTGTATGTGCTTCTTTCCATTCGAATTTGACGTTTTTCTGTGTAAGAGCGTACAGAGGTTCAGCCATTGTGGCTAAACTTGGGCAGAAACGGCTATAAAACCCAACGAGGCCAAGAAAAGCTTTTACCTCGGTTGTATTCTCGGGTGTTTTGGCGTTAGTAATTGCTGCGACTTTTTCTTCAGTTTTATGTAGCCCACGAGCGTCGACGTAGAAACCAAGAAATTTAACTTTTTTCTCGAAGAAATGGCACTTGGATAAATTGAGATGTACTCCGTTGTCCTTGAGTCGTTGAAAAACTGCTTCCAGACGGCGGAGATGTTCGGTGTCATTATCAGCGGTGATTATTATGTCGTCGTGTACGACAACACAATCCAAATCTGCCAATATGGATTCGATGTAGCGTTGCCATATGGCTGGAGCGGAGCTGAGACCAAACATGAGACGATTGGGTCTGAAAAGACCGCGATGTGTATTCAAAGTGCATAAATTTGCTGTATACGAATCGACGAGTAGATGTAAAAATGCGGAACGTACGTCCAAAGTTGTAAAAAGTTTACCGCCATTTAACTTAGCGAAAACTTCTTCGTGACCAGGAAACGGATGTGTAGGTACTTGCATGACGGGATTTAACGTACATGAATAATCTCCAGTAATGCGTATTCCATTCGGTTTGACGACAGGAACGATAGGAGTGGCCCAGTCAGATGTTGTAACCGGAGTCCATATGCCTTCTCGAACCAAGCGATCAATTTCAGCATCGAGTTTGGGTTTAAGCGCAAACGGAACTGGACGAGCTTTCGAGTAAATTGGAACCGTTTCGGGTTTCAACTGCATGTGATATGTAAAATTTTTCGCGACTCCGATCTCAGGTGTAAAGATATCCTTGTAACGATCGGTCAATTTTGTAACGGCATCTTTGAGCTCTTGTAAGATTTCAACACTGTTTATAGGAGATACAGTATCGCAAGCCTTGGTATTTATACCTAAACGCGATGGCCAATTACGACCAAAAATCTTACTCATCCAATCTCGTCCGAGCACAGCAACGTATTTATCGTCAACAACGAATAACGATAGTTTTTTAACAACACCATTGTAGGCGACAGTTACACTGGTAGTGCCTAGTGGACGTACTATTTCGTTGCCATAAGCTTTAAATACTGTATTTGTAACATGAAGCGACTCTAACGATACATTAGGTATTTTGTTAAACAAACGTACCGGAATCAGAGTTTTGCGGCTGCCACAGTCGAGTTCAAACGGAATATCGGCTGAATTTAATTTTGGGACAACTGTGATGGGGCCGCCGTCGTCACAGTCGTCGTTGCTCAACCGTCATATGTTGAACACGTTCGAATTTGAAACATCGTCGTAATCATTTGCTTCGATGCGCCGTACATTTTCTTTCTTCTTCTTGAAGCAAACAGACTCGACATGTCCATCCTTCTGGCAAAATTTACATTTTAAATTTGTAGCACGGCAATCTGGTGATTTGTGATTCTGACGACCGCATTTTAGACAGGTGATTTTCTTTTTATTTTGCTTTGGCTGCTCTGTAGATGTAGATGATGTGGAGGCGGATGTATCCGGTGTGGTTTGGGTTGAGCCTTTACCATGACGACGAAAACGTTTTTTACTCGCCAGTTTATTAACGTTAGCACTGGAAGGAGGGTTGGGGTTGGGATTTGATCCATTTTTATTTAAAATCGATGTAACACCTTCACTAGATTTTTCCACTGATAATGCCAATTCGATCGTTTTTTCTAACGAAATTTCATCCTCTTCTAACAAACGATCTAGTATAGCTCGGTTACGTAATCCGGTGATAAAAGCGTCTTGTAGCATTACTTTTAGCACATTATCAGTATAGCGGCAATTCACAGCGAGTTTACGTAAGGCGGATATAAAACTCAATACTGACTCACCTTCGTGTTGCTTCCTAGACCAAAAAGCATGTCTAGATGGTATAGCTAGTGGTGGAGGATTAAGATGGGTTTTCAGTAGAGTAGTTAATTCATCGAATGATTTGGTATCGTATGAAACTGGATGTAAGAGAGTTTTCATCAAGGTGAATAAATTCGGTGGTAGGGTAGATGCGAATGTTTTTACCTTCATATCGTCTGGTACACGTTGAGTAGCAAAAAATGCAGATAAACGATCTATGTAGTCGTCAAAGGTTTCCACAGATTCGTCATATTTTGCAAAATTAATACCATGAACACTGGTACCTGTATTCTGCTGTACTGGTGGCTGTCTAGCTGCTACGGATGCAATTAACTGTTGTAATCCAGCATTCTGAGTTGTGAGAGTTTGTAATATTTGTAATAAATTATCCGCTTCGTCAGCCATGATTGTCACACAGATAAGGTACACACGAATTCACAGTTTGGTATAAAAGGGAACACAACGGACATTTAAAACTATATCCGAATGAAAGTTATGGTATTAAAATTCGCGACTGCGCCAATTTGTTATGTATTTCAGTCAGATTAATTAAATACGATCGAAAATAATTATATACACTCGTAAACGTTTTATTATTCTTAATACTCTGGTAAACAAAACAAAACAAACGCGTCACGTAGACAGCGCGGCAGGGTTGCCAAATCGTAGTATTCTAAAATGTAACGAATATCTAACAAACTCAAACCCAGCATTACACCAATGACTGCTATAACGTTGTACGAAAAATACGCGCAAAGCATATATCCCAGTAATACACCTAAGTAACAACATGTGACACTGGCACTGCAAAAATTCCCCCTAATTTTAGGAGAACAATTCTCTCCTAAATAGACCGCCGATATTACATTACACAGCCCAATTGATAACCCAAAAATAAACATCGTGATGCATAAAACTAGCACCGATCGAGTAAACAAAATGGCGCACCACATGATGAAAAAAGTCGTGGCAGCTAGTTGCAGTAATAATTTACTGCCTAGTTTGTCCAACAGTATAATTGAAAATATCGGTCCGAATATCCTTCCGAACTCTCCAAGACTGGCTATCCATGAACATTCCTCTTCTGTCGCTACGATCTCGCTATCGGGATCTTCGAGGAAGCTTTTCATCATTGGAGAAATCCAGCCGAACCCTATTCCCATAACGAATTCGCTTAGACATACTGTAAGTAAAATGAAATTAGGTAGATTTCAGAGGAATTTTTACAGTTGATGATGGAAAATTCTCTGTTAGTGGAAGTAATGAATTGGAAATAGTTCAAAGTATTCGTTCTGTACCATAAAGCATCAGCTTGCATACAAATCCGCAAAGTAGTGTGATACTATATTTTCATGTCACTTCACGGCAATGATGTTCATCAACAGACGTCATTTGATATCACGTGCCACTCAAAACCTTGCCACGTTACTATAACAATGACTTTTCATCATATCATGTCGCTTGACATGCTACCATAACATGGTCATGTCACTCCTGACCATGACACGTCACAGTGACAATGAGTCGTCATTTAGGACATGGTGTGGTGACGTGAAAAAATTATACTTTTCGTTAAGCATGAATATCAAGAGGAAAGAAAATCATCTGACTTGTCGTCACTTATCATTACAAGGCTTGTTATCATGACAGTGTCATGACATATTACCATAATACGTATGTCATTATTCAGGTCATCATAACACGATCATGAGATATCACCATGACATGGCATTCGACATATCACCAAAGCATGATCATATGTCACTCACAACCACGATACTTGACCATTCCAATGACGTTCATCATAACAAGTCATTACATATCACATGCCAATTATAACTATAACACGTCGCTACTCATGATCATAAGATGTCACCATAATAGTGACTTGTCATCTATATGTTATCATGACATGAAAATATTGAGATCATCACTCATGAGTATGGCATGTTGCCATGACAACGGTTACTATAACAACTGCGTGACGCTTTTTTGTGACGCTTTTCGATTTTGTGTGCCATAGCCAAGATATGAAAATGTTAAAATCAAGTAATTATATTTTTATTTACTTTTTCTTTTACAATTTTTTAGTAGGTAATTTAAAATCTATCCAACCTTTAAATTCAACTATCTAATTGATGAAAATGCATTTTCATTATCATCGTTAAATTATTCATTGAATTTTCAATACATCAGATACTTCATCGTTAACAATAAGTGGTATTAACCTAAACGAAGACTTGAGAAAGAGATGAAAAAATTAAAACGACTTACGAGGGGTTACTGCCAAACTTTGATGAAAGATTGCTCGCTTATTTATCATTCTGATTTTGGATTTATCGTATTAGGAACGAAATTTGAAATTGAAAACACCACAATTGCATCTCCATCATAGTCGACACAACTAAATTTTGTTTTAGATTGGTGATTGACGTACTCAAATTTATTGAACATGAAAAGATAAAGATAACATAACTTATCATTTTAGTCGTAATGCGAAGTATTATTGGGTACTTTGTGACGCATTTTATATACTTGTTTTGGATAGGAACTGCTTAAATTTGACAATTTATTTCATCATATTCGATTTGATGAATAATGATTTAAATAATCGCTTCAATACATTTCTTTTTTGATACTTCACACAGCCTATCAAATAATGCCTCTTCTTTTGTTTTCAATCCAATAAGTTACAGCATCACATATTTTTTACTTTTCGTCAAACAATCTTAACACAATAGGCCTACCTCGTTTTTCTTAGTTTCCAAAGATTTTTGTATTTCAATCAAAGATTTCCCTCTAGTTTCAGGTAAGGTGAAATAGCAATACCAAAAGGCTGCTAAAGAAACAATCGTATATAGAAGGAAGTTCATATAAATACCATAATACGATTTCAATACGAGGAATATCTTCACGGTGAGAAAACCAGTAAACGAATGACTTATAATCGACATACTGGCTCCAAATGGTTTGATACTTTGTGGAAATAACTCTCCTCTTATCATATGCACGACTGCATCTACAATGGCACTAAAACCAGAATAAATGCTCACCAAAGCAAATATTATATACGCGCTGTTTGCAATAGGCGAGACGTATTGTTCATGGTAATACAAATAAGTGGCGGCGGAGTGACACAGAATGAAAAGTGCAAATGAGAATAACGTCAAACTCCTACGATTGAAATTTTCGATTACCAGCGAACACACCAAACCCGAGACTAATTGGACAACTCCGAAAATCAACATGAATTCGTTCGAATTAATGGATTCATTTAGTGGGATTATAATGGAGATGAACGAAAATACGACAATAGCACCTGAAGCTGCATGACTGATGCATAAAAACAACACAATTATGAGACTTTTATAATTCGCCGGTGCCGAAAATAATTTCCTGTAGGATGTTTTTTTGGTTTTCTCGGATGCGATGTTTGTTTTGATATTTTCAAATTCTTCGACTACATCGTCTTTGCTTTTAGTTCCTCTCAACCACATCAATGTCTTTTCAGCATCGGCAAAGCGATCTTTCAGTATAAGAAACTGAGGTGACTCCACCAGCAGTAACGTGCTTATCAAGCAACAAGATACTATCGAAAGACTGACGAGAGATACGGTATTGTATGGTAAATAAATAGCTACTGCGTATTCGATTAGAACAGCTAAATAGAAGAACATCACCGTGGTACTACAAAGAGTTCCTCTGACATGTGGCGAACAAATTTCTCCGATGTAAACTCCAGAAATAGAGTTACATATTCCTACTGATATTCCAAAAAGGAACAACGCGGCGCATAAAACGTAAACCGAACGAGTTAAGAAGATGGTTATCCATACTGCGAGAAATGTAAATGCTACAATTTGAAATAATCTTTTACGTCCTATGGTATCTAATAAGAACATCGAGAAGAATGGACCAAACGCTCTTCCGAATTCTGCAAGACTCGCGATCCACGAACATTCTTCTTCGGTTGGTTTTATCTCGCTGTTTGGATCTTCTAGAAATTTTTTCACCATTGGAGATATCCAGCCGAAACCGATACCGATGGCGAATTCGTTTAGACCAACTAGAAACACAATGAGTATTTTCGTTGAGAAAAATTACATTTATGTGATTTCTTATCAGTGATGCAGTTAGCATATTTGTATACTGCACCAGCGAACGTGCATGGTACGAAATCCGGGCACCTGATTGGTTAATTTTAATGTTTCTTATAAGTTCTTATCAGTTAAGTACCCATCACCAATAACCAGTCTCAAGAAATTAAGTGCAAAAGTACACATCTCTTTTGCAAATTTCTTGAATTTAATTTTACATCCGGAACTGAATACATAATATCAACTTCAGAAAAATTCAACGTTTGAAAATTTTACTACGTGTACAAGTACTCACCAACATCCTTGAGTTAGGGTAATGTAAGTAAAAGTAACATTTTTGGGAAAAGATGGTGAACTGATAACTGATAAGAACTCACGAGTAGAAACATTCTAAAATAAGCCAGTCAGGTGCCCGAATTTCGCGCCATGCACATTCTCCGGTGCAGTCAGCACACATCCATGATTGATTTAAGATTTTAAAAACTGAAACAGAAAAATTTTGACTGGAAACGAAACGATAGCTTTAGACACGAAACAAAATCACTAAATTAGGAAACCGAAAATTATATAATTTCTCATGAAAATGGTACGAAACTGATAACAGAATGGAACACTCATTTCTAAATCTCTGATGAGGTAACTAACTATAATTAGAAAACTCAAATTCGTCGTTCCAAATAAGGTAAAAAACTAAAGCAAATGTTATTTTTATTGCATGGAAAATTTACATTTTAGATGAATACTTATTAAATACACAAGTTCACTGGTCATCATCATTTACAAAATTTACATTCGTTATGTACCGTAAATTTAAAAAAATTCGTTTAAGAATAATTTAATAAAACCGGTCAGATTTTTCAATAAATCGCGTCAAAAAAATTGCTAATTTGAAGAAATAACACATAAATGAGCAGCATTAACTTACTAGGGATCACAGCTAAAGTTTGGTGATAAATTGCTTGAAAATTTTTCATCTCGTATACTTTATTGTTCTGGTTATGCCTCGAACGACTTAAAAAATTACATCAGATGTTGCTACACAAACGTTTTAAGCATATGTCTATTGTCTACATCCCAAATCTTTAGAGTACTTCTAATTGTTAAACTTGTTTTCTACCGACCCGTACCGTCATCCAACGGCACTATCGGTAGGATGGTTTCTTATCATATTTATCACGCATTACTTAAAATTATACAATCAATGAGCGTGTAGGTTATAGTTAGTAGTGTGGGTATTTAGATGTTACAAGCTGGTTTCAAGGGTAATTGGTAGACATAACGGCGTGATAATTTAATAACGAATGTCAGAAAACCGTACCTAATCGCCAAAGTTCCACTATCTACTATCAATTTCAGTTTTTTTCTCCAATTCGTGTTGTATATCAATTAACGATTTCCCTCTGGTTTCCGGTAAAGCGAAATAGCAGAACAAGAAAGTCAAAACGGAGAACATAGCGTACACGATGAAATTCACGTACATTCCATATGCATATGCAATCATCAGGAACACTTTAACGGTAACAAAATCCAGAACTGATTCAGCTATGATGCAGATTCCGCATCCGAACGGTTTAATACTTTGTGGAAACATCTCGCTTCTTACTAAATAAAACACTGAATCCATAGCCACGTTAAAAACCGAGTAAATACCAATCAGTACGAAGATAATCCACGAATTGTACTTAATCGATGAGATATCATTAACATAATACAAAATGGCGATTCCGAAGTGGCATAGAATAAAAACAAAGTTACAAAGTAACGCTAAAAATCTCCTGTTAAGTTTTTCAATAATCAAAGCGCAACTAACCGCTGATATCAGTTGTATCGTACCAAACCAAACAGTGAATTTATTCGAATTCACGAAATCATCCGAAGGAAACATGATCGAGATGTAGGAAAATATAGAAGCACTTCCGGTCGCAGGTTGAGATAAACTGATTACTAAAACAAGCACGAGACTTTTGAAATTGGTCGAATTCGAGAACATCTCTTTGTACGATGATTTCTTTAATTTCTCCGACGATATATTCGATTTAATCCGTTCGTATTCTTGATTCACATCGTCGGGGTTCTTCGTACCTCGAAGCCATAACAAATTCTTCTCAGCTTTGTCGAACTTCCCTCTTATGGTTAAAAATTGCGGTGGTTCTATTAACAAGACGCCACTCAGAAGACAAATCAAAGAAATAAACGCGCTTACTACCGAAGTCACTGTGTACGATAGATATGTTCCTAATATGAACGCTACGAGTACAGCGAAAAAGAAACTAGTTACGCTGACGCAGCATGAAATACCTCGTATCTTTGGTGTACAATTTTCACCTAAATATATGGCACAGATCACATCGCATATTCCGACCGCGATACCGTACGCGAATCTAGCCAAAGTTAAGATAGAAGCTGAACTAGTGAATATGACCATCAGCCATGTACAGAATATCAACGCAGATCCTACTCTGAGCATCAATGTACGACCGAAGATATCCAAAAGAGACATTGTCACTATTGATCCGAACATTTTACCAAAATCGTATAACGAGGCGATCCAAGAACACTCGTCGGAGTTGGCTGATACCTCGCTTGATGAATCTTGCAGTAATTTTTTTATAGCCGGAGCTAACCACCCGCAACCGATACCCATGTTGAATTCGATCAAGCTGACTGCGAACAAATGTAATCTTTAAAATTATAGGAGAGGTTTAATTTTGAAACAGAAAGTATAAATAAACCAAGAAATGATAATTTTAGGTGAAGGAAATCTAATGTATAATTATCACTTACTCGGTATCACAGCTAAAATTTGGTGATAAATGGAACGATAATTTACCATTTTTAAAAACGACGTATACTTTTTACAGACAATTTAAACAGCTCGTTAAGGAAAATAGATAATTTAGAAATAAATTTAGTTCACGAAACGATACTTACATTGCAACCAAGTCGAGTAATTATAACATTTCAAGCATATCGTTTCTTTTTAAATCACTAAGTCAAATTACACAGGTATAAAGATATCGATGGCGAATTTTATCTTCGATTTAATACGAGCTCTTAAAAATAACGCAAAATGCTCTAATACCCGATACTCGACTTTCTTCTTGAGCGAATATGAAAAATGATTGTTCATTTGTCAAATAATTTCTGTATATCGATCAACGACTTCCCTCTGGTTTCGGGTAAAACGAAATACGTGTAAATGAACCCAACAACACTGACAATGGAGAAAATAATAAAATTAACGTAAATTCCCAAATACGTATCAACCATCAAGAAAGTCTTCGCTGATAAGAAACCCATCCCGGAATGTGCTATTATCGCCAAACAGCTGCCGATGGCTCGAACACTCTGAGGAAATAGTTCTCCTCGGAGTATGTGAATGACCGGATATACCAATGTGTAAATGCTTCCGTAGGCTGTTACCGTTGAAAATATCATCCACGGGTACGACTCAAGCGCAATGCTTCCTTGGAAGTAGTATAAACCAGCTGTACACGCGTTGGTTATGGCGAACATTGAAAATGAAAATAACACCAAGACTCGTCTGTCAAAGCGTTCGATGATGAAAAGCGATACGCAGACTGCTATTAATTGGTCAACACCGTAAAATATAGTGAAGCCGTAAGGTGTTAGGTATGTCGTAGGTCGGAATATTAACGACGCGTATGCGATAATAGTTGCATAACCAGTAGACATGACTAGTAAATTTAATACGAATCCTATAGTTATACTTTTATAATTCGCTGGAGTCGAGTATAACTCTTGGAACGACGATTTACGTTTTTCTTCGGCCACGTTGTTCTTAATTTTTTCAAATTCTTCGTTTACATCATTCCACAAAGTGGATCCTTTGAGCCATTGCAATGTGATACCAGCATCGACGAAGTTCTCGTGTAACATTAAATAATGCGGCGTTTCTTTTAACCAATAAGTAGAAAGTAACCCGACTAAAGCGATTAATAAATTTAAAATAATTACGGTTCTATATGATAAATAAGTCGCTAGTAAAAATTCGAGTAACATTCCGATATAAAATGAGATCACAGTGATACTAGAAAATATCCCTCGATATTTCGGCGAACAATTTTCACCCAGGTAAATCGACGACGTGACGTCACATATACCGATACCAATTCCAAATACAAATCTGGTCATGTAAAGAATCGCGATAGATTTGCTTTCCAGAAGGACTAACCACATTAGGAAGAATATCAACGCGCAAATAACTAATAATATTTTACGTCCTATTTTATCTAAAATTAAAGCTAGAAATAATGGGCCGAAAAATCTGCCGAATTCGTGTAACGAACCAATCCACGAACATTGTTCTGTATTTAGTGATATTTCGTTCGAGTTATCTTGCAGCTTCTTCAGAGTTGGGGCTAACCAGCCATTACCCATGCCCATGGCGAACTCATTGAAACTAACTGTCGAAAAGAAATTCAATTAGGGAAATACTCGTGAATTTGTATTTCAAATTCGTTCGAGAGATTTTGTCTATTCGATCAACTATGTACTGCAACATGGCGCTTCTTAATTAAAATATACGACAGCGGTAGCAACATTCGTCGAGTTCTACGTAATGAAGAAACGCGACAAATTGACCGAATTATTATTGAGGTTAAATTCTAACGGAATATTTGAAAATTTATTTACGTCGAAGCATTGTGATTCATTGTAAACTGTCGCATATTTTTTAACCCAACGAGCCTTCGTGTTTTCAATACAAACTTTAAAAATATCAATACCTGGAATAATGGCCAATGTTTGATGTAACGCTTCCTTCGACAACGTCATCATGCGAAGAAGTAAATATTTGTATAAAACTCAAAATCGCACCACTTCGCGAAAAATTCGAAAAAAATCCATTTTACTTTAATTACAATTGAAGTTGAACTGAAAGTATTGTTGTGGAATCTACACGGTTACAACTTTCGATGTTTACTTATGGTTTTATCTTCTACGTTATCTTGACTTATGAAGTTTTTTTTTCGTACGATTAAAAAGATTCGACTAAGTGCGCTACTGTGTTATGGCATTCTGTATGAATACTTTCGTTAATGAACTTCTCTCTTGTACTTTTTTCACGCTTGTTTGAGCAACGTGGTCAAACATGTGGAAGCATATGGTGACAAATTCAAGTATTGTGAACCACACGAGTTGTACGAGAAATGTTGGTAATTTTTTTTACATGGCACGTTCTCTTTTCCCTTTTTAAACCGGTAGTTCATGGTAAGTGAATTGAAAACGAATTTGCGGTATTTCGTTGGCCGATAGCAGACAGAAGTGTTCTTGGGAAGAATAGCCTTACTAAAATCTTTTCATTAACTTTGAAGAAGTTATGTAGAAAAAAACTGATACGTTTGGAGAGGAAAAGAGACCAAACTAAAAGAAAGGAACTCAACATAATTAATAGTTTTATGTTTTCCATCCATTTACTTAACATCTCAGTTCTTCAACTTTTTCTTTTGTGATTTGATATTTTTATGTAGGTACATAATTTTTATTAAAACCAATTATAAATATATTGCGTATTTACATATAAGACCCGTTCAGTTCTTAGGTAAATAGATCCATCATTATCATTACGACGTTGAAAGACAGCATCCTTGATGGACGAACTTATACGAAATATTCGCTAATTATGTAGATAAAAATTGGTCGTACATTGCGAAGTCGTGAGTTTGTTGGTACTTGACCTTCGTCTCGCATCTTTTTAAAGCAGCGAGCATGAACAATGATTTGCAAAATACGAAATTTCGTGAAGTTGTATGGAAAATTGTGCAACACGTGCTAAGAAAATTCCTGGATAATTGATACTTCGTTATTTTACATGTAATGGCTTGTCCAACTTTTCATTTGGACGGGTTTTCATTTTATGGAATTAGCTGCAGGATACTATTATCGCAAATGAATTCGACTTATTCGTATTTCAAGGTTATTGGGCAATTGTAAAAAAAATTTTGGATTTTTTTCCATTTTTTTAATGTGTTACTTACCTGAAGGCTGAAACTGTAAGTTTATTCATTAGGCCTATTTTATTTATTCCTTTCTTTTTTCATTAGAAATATTAATTCTGTACCATAAAGCATCACCTTGCGTGTAAGTCCGCAACACAGTGTGACGTTTTCATGTCACTTCGCGACAATGACGTTCATCAGAAGACGTTACCATGTCATGTCACCGTAACAATGACTTTTCGTCATATCACGTCACTTGACGACTTGACATGCTATCATGACATGATCACGTGCCACTCCTAACCATGATACGTCACAATGACAATGAGTAGTCATCTATGACACAGTGATGGTATGGTGACGTGAAAAAATGGTATTTTGTTAAAATGAATATATGACACGTGACACGTTTTGAGAGAAAAAAATAATCAACTAATATGTCATTATTTCGGTCACCATAACATGATCGTGAGATATTACCATAACAGGTCATCCGACGTATGACTAAGACATGATCTTATGTCACTCACGACCATGACACTTGACCATTCCAATGACGTTCATCACAACAAGTCGATACATATCACATGTCAATCATAACTGTAACACGTCACCATGATAATGACTTGTCATCGTATGTTGTATCATTCATGATCATGATATGTCACTATAACAATGGCAATACATCTACAACATGTAATCACGACATGAAAATATCAAGATCATCACTCATGAGCATGACACGTCGCCATGACAACGGTTACCACGACAAACTCGTGACGCTGTTTCGTAATGTCTTTTTGTGATGATTTTTCGTTACGATATTCGATCTTATTCGCCATAGCTCAGACATGAAAATGTCGTAAACCGAATGAATCTAATAACGCTTGTCTTATGTTTTTCTCAGAAAATAGCGATTTCTACAAAATCTTATAGAACGTATCGTCATCTACAGGAACAAAATTTCATAATTTTTATTAATTACTGGTATAAAAATTACAGTTACACACAGATTGTACGAACATAAAAAAATAACAGAATCACTCAACGAACTCAACTCTTCGGAGTTACCAACTTATATTCATTATGAGTGTGAATATCCACCAAAGTTCTAGCTCTAGCTTCGGGTAAAAAGAAAGAAGTAAAAATTAAAGCCGCGAAGCTAGCTATCGAAAAAATAAAGAAATTATATTGAACACCATAGCTGTCTGTTATCAACAGGAACATTTTGGTCGTGACGAAACCCATAGACGCATGAGCCATCACGCACACAGAACACCCCAAAGCTTTCACACTCTGAGGGAATAACTCTCCTCTTGTAATATGCACAACAGGATCAACTACACCATACATGAACGCGAAAGAAGCCAATCCAATGAATATAGATAGCGAATACCATTCAGGTTGATTGTCCTGATAAAGATGATATATTAATCCTGTACCGAGATGAATGAAACCAATAAAAAAGAAAAAAAAAATCAATAAACTTCGTCGATCGAATCGGTCGATGATGAATAGAGTTGCAAAAACGGCTAATAATTGAATCACGCCAAAGGAGATAGTGAATTCATATGACGTGAAGGAACCATAAGAAGGAATAATCTTAGTTATATACGCCATAATGGCTCCATATCCTGTGGACATCGTTAATGTATTCAATATGAACACGATCACGATGGAATTACGGTTGTGAGAGTTGGAGAGTTGATCTTTGAGAGATTTCTTCATTTTTTTTTCTTCTTCGACGTTTTTCTTTATCTTTTCAAATTCGTGTTGTATTTCTTCCCAAGTTTCATTGCCTTGTAACCATTTAAAATTTGTCATCGCTTTAGATTCTTTGTTTTTCAAGAGTAAAAATTGCATCGGTTCTTTTAGTAGAATCATACTCAACATGCCTATTGCTCCATTTATCAGGTTGACAAACGCTACGGCGTCGTAAGATAAATATGACGCAAGGGCGTATTGAACAACTAAAGCGGAGAAGAAAAATATCACAGTGACACTACACAGAGTACCTCTTATTTTAGCCGAACAATTTTCAGCGACGTATATCGACGATACAGAGTCGAACATTCCTACACCGACACCGAATAAAAAACGAATTACAAACAGAACTGGTATAGATTTCGTGAAGAGAACTCCGATCCATATACTGAATGCAACGAAGGAACAAATCATCAAGATTATTCTTCTTCCTAGTGTATCCATTAATAATGCTGATATCGGTGGCCCAAAAACTCTGCCTAATTCGTGCAGTGATGCGATCCACGATGCGTCGTCGTCCGTCAATTTAAGTACACTTTCAGGTGTTTCTTGTGATTTTAAGATCGGTGCTAACCAGCCAAATCCAAATCCCATTGATAGTTCGTTATATGCAACTGTTGAAAATTAAATTGAAGTGGATATATACATTTTTTCTAATATTTGGATAATGCGGCGAAATTATTTCAAAAAGTGTGATTACATGAAAATTTGCGTGCATCGGTTCTACAGTATATGTAGATGTACTCTAGGTTACGTTCATGTGTGTAAATACTTTTTTGAAGAAACCAATAAAATGAAAACAATCAAGTATATTAAGAAATAATTATCGTGATTCTATTGAAAAGATATTCTGGAACTTAACCTTGAACTTGAATTTTTGGTTACCTTGATCTTCGACTAGTTAGCAACAGGGAAACAATATGTAGAATATGAATACTAATTGATTGCCGATTATAACGATGATAAACATAAATGTGCACGTGTTTTATTTTCATTTAAACGAATTGGTAATAAAACCATACACAGAGCGCGCTGCAACGTAATGTTGAAAGTGGGATACTACAAACTGTAATACGTGAGAAAATTGTATTTTTTAATTTTTACTCAAAAACGGGAACGTATTAAAGAATTTTTCATCCCTTATGAATTGAAGAAAATTAAATTCCCTTTTTTTAAATACAAAAACAATTACATTTTGACCATTTCTAAGGTTGTAAAGCTCATTTCTTTTCAATGATTTTCAACTTTTTTCAACGTTTTACAACTTTGCAGTAAAATTACCTCGAATTTAAGTCAGAAACAAATTTTTTGTGAATCTCGTGTTTGTAGAATTTTTTCTTCTTTTTAACGATGTAATAACGATATTTTTTGGTGAATTTTTCATTAAAATATTCGCTATTAATTATTTTATGATTATGTTAGTCTGTCGGCATTCATTTGAGTATCATTGATATATTGTTAAAAAAAAGGAAAAAATTCGAGATTTGCAAAAAATTGAGTTTCTGCCTTAATCTTGATGTTATTTAAATGCAAAGTTACAAAACAATGAAAAAATCTGAAAATCAGTAAGAAGAAAATGAGCTTCACAACCGCAAAAAAGGTCAAAATGTAATTGTTTTTATATTAAACAAAAGGAAATTAAATTTTCTTTAAATTATAAGAGATGAAAAATTTCCTCAAGTCCTCTCGTTTTTGAGTAAAAATTTAAAAAGTACAATTTCCCCACATATTTCAGTTCAAGTATCCCGTTGTCACGTGTTTCGTCGCAGCGCCACCAGATGTCAGACACTTTGAATTTCATTGGCAATAATATAGGTAATAAAGAATTATTATTACAATGAACATAGAATCGAGAAAATATGATGTTGCCTCACCTGGTATCACCGACAATGTCTGATGCCATATTTTCCTACTTGAAGTCTTCATATCGTCGTTAGAAACAATATTAAAATTTGGCACACGCGAAACTAGTATTTCGTACTATTTGTAGTTTAGATTAAATATCACCTCAACGAACACCTGACGATTTTAAAATCGCACATCGTGTGCTAGTGTTAGAAGATAGCTGGATATTAGCTTTGGGCTATGAAAACGCTACTTGATTGATTTTTTTCTTTTTTATACACGTGGTACAAAGTTATATCCATTGCAGCGTTGGTCAAGCTTGAAGTATTGAATGTTTGCGTAGTTTCCACGTTAGCTGATAAAATAGTGTCGTAAAATTTATTTCCTTTTGAGCGATTATGTGTTATGTTGGACATTTACCTTACAAAAACAGAAAAGAAGACATAGGTAAATAGCTAAATACTTATTACTTACCTAGGTCGTTTGATAAAAGAATTTTTGTAACGTTATCGCGTTCAGTACTTAATACCATTGCTATGACGTTTCTGTGTATCATTATACGATACCAAATCAACGCAAATCAATTAATGCTTCGTTGAATTTGGAAAATTTATTATTCATCAAAAGCACAGAAAATTCACATTCATATAAACGTGTAAATATAGGTAAAGTAAAATAAGTACAAAAATGGCTCGTTAATACTTCACGATTGATTTATCTTCATTATGAGTATGAATATCAACCAATGTTCTAGCTCTAGCTTCGGGTAAAAAGAAAGAAGTAAAAATTAAAGCCGCGAAGCTAGCTATCGAAAAAATAAAGAAATTATATTGAACACCATAGCTGTCTGTAATCAACAGGAACATTTTGGTCGTGACGAAACCCATAGACGCATGAGCCATTACACACACAGAACACCCTAAAGCCTTTACACTCTGAGGGAATAACTCTCCTCTCGTAATATGTACAATAGAATCAACTGTACTGTAAATAAACGC
Source organism: Maconellicoccus hirsutus (assembly GCA_003261595.1). Classification (NCBI taxonomy): domain Eukaryota; kingdom Metazoa; phylum Arthropoda; class Insecta; order Hemiptera; family Pseudococcidae; genus Maconellicoccus; species Maconellicoccus hirsutus. The sequence continues at coordinate 23,366 of QBDW01001296.1, forward strand.
GAAAGAAGCCAATCCTACGAAAATTGATAACGAATACCATTCCGGTTGATTGTACTGAAAAATGTGATATATTACTCCTGTATATAGATGAATGAAACCAATACAAAAGAAAAAAATCTTCAATAAACTCCGTCGATCGAATCGATCGATGATGAATGAAGTTGCAAACAAAGCCGATAACTGAATTACACCGAAACAAATAGTGAATTCATATGACGTGAAGGAACCATAAGAAGGAATAATCTTAGTTATATACGCAATGATGGCTCCGTATCCTGTGGACATCGTTAATATATTCAATATGAACACGATCGCGATGCAGTTACGATTATGTGAATTAGAGAGTTGATTTTTGAGCGATTTTTTCATTTTTTTTTCTTCTTCGACGTTTTTCTTTATTATTTCAAATTCTTGTTGTAATTCTTCCCAAGTTTCATCACCTTGAAGCCATTTGAAATTTTTAATAGCTTCGGGTTCTTTGTTTTTCAGTAGTAAAAATTGCATTGGTTCTATTAGTAATATGGTACACAATACGCCCACACCTCCAGTTATCAAATTTACTAGCGCCACTGAGTCATAGGATAAATACGACGCCAGGGCGAACTGAACCACTAAAGCGGCGTAGAAAAATACCACAGTGACGCTGCACAATATACCCCTGATTTTAGGAGAACAATTTTCGGCTATATAAATAGATGATACGCTGTCGCACATTCCTACGCCGATACCAAAGATGAAACGAATTACATATAGGATTGGTATGGATTTTGTGAAGTATACTCCGAACCATATTCCGAATGTAATGAGGGAACATATCATTAAGATTATTCTTCTTCCGATTGTATCCATCAATGATGCTGATATCGGTGGACCGAAAATTCGCCCTAATTCGTGTAGTGACGCAATCCACGAGGCGTCGTCGTCCGTCAATTTAAGCACGCTTTCGGGTGTTTCTTGTGATTTCAAGATGGGTGCTAGCCAGCCGTATGCGAAACCCATTGTTAACTCGTTTAACGCGACTGTTGGCAACAATATGACAACACTTGAGAATTATACATTTTATAGAGAATGTGAAAGAAATAATAGGTATCGGGTATCGAAAAAATGTGATTTTGTTCAGAAAGATTCAGTCATACGAGTCGATAAAAGCTACTACAGCGCTTTATATGGTGAAACGTGGTACTTTGGGTGCAAATTTGATGAGAGTCGTTTGTATACGCACTGGACAAAGTTAAAGACATCAAACTATCCACCGTATTGCCAAAATTTCATGAGTAGAGAAATTCGCTTACGTTGGGTGCTCTTGAGTGCGCTATAATCGTATTTTTAGATCTTACAATGCGGAAGAACTATCAGACAAGCGCCATCTACATGAAATGTTTTGAATCGAATTTTTGACGAATTAAAATAATAGCCTGTACTCTTCATCTATTTTCGAAAGAGGATGAATTTGTTATTAAGAAATTAAGAAAAACTTGCGACATTTAAATAAAAAATTTTTCAGATCTGGCCGTGTACGACTCTAATGCGCATGTACAACGAACGCGAATAATATACATTGTCAACGTCTTTATTTCCACCATAACCTGAATTGAGATTAAAATTATGTACCATTGATTTTAAAATACAAATGATATTTCAATAAGGGATGATGATATCGTAGAATTTACCATTTTCTTACCTGGTATTACTGATAACGTTTGATGCCATATTCTTCTAAATGAAGTTTTCATTGTGAGTAAAAATTAATCAAATTTTGCACGCTTGAAACTAGTACCGGTTTTATGCGAAAATTTATCAATATATAAGATACAGTGGAAATCGCATTCAACGAACACCTGTTCGTTGTAAATTCGCACATCTTGATACGAATTTTTCACTGAACAAACGTACAATGTGGTGCTAGGTACAGTGTTGTTTAAAGTTGAAGTCATGAATGTTTGAAGAGACTTAATTTTAACTGATAAAACAATACCATTGTAAAATTCTCCATATCATGTGACTTGTGTGTATTGTATGCACTTATCTTTAGAAATTATTTTGTAAAACTGTATTTATTAGCACTTTCACGACACTAATCGCGAATTAACGAGTTTATTTACAAGAACAGTTGTATTTTCTTTAGTACATTATCATCTGTCGCGTGCGTCTGGTGCAAGTAAACGTTCGTGTGTGTTTCCTGTTGATTGCTTATCAGTTTAAAAGTCTTTTTCAAGTTACTTTTATCTAATAGCGAATTTATTGAGCATAGAAAAGCGTTAAAAATTATCAAAAAACTTGGAGCTTTATCGAAAATGTATTATTGCAAAGACATACGTGTTTTTGAATCGTAATTTGATGTGTTAGAACTTTCAGATTATACTTACTTAATATTTAGATGTTTAACTTTACAACACTACTTGATTTTTGAAAATTTTCAAGAGTAACTCTGGCACGTGTATTTAATTCGTCAATGATCATGAATTTTATTTTTTAAATATTTAGATCCATACTGCAATGAGAATGTACTTAAAATATCACTGTTTAATTATGCGAGTTCATTTCAATATTAATACACACAGTATTATGATTCCTTATGTATATCAACCAAAGTCTTAGCTCTAGCCTCAGGCAAATAATAATGCGTGAATATCAACGCTGCGAAACTAACAATGGAAAATATAACGAAATTAAATTGAATACCGTAATTATCAGCTATAACCAAGAACATTTTAATAGTCAAAAATCCCATAGACGCATTCGCCATTATCGACAAACACCCCCCAATGGCTTTGACACTTTGAGGAAATAATTCTCCCCTGGTGATATGTATAATAGGTTCAATTATGCCGTACATAAAAGCAAACGAAGCTAACCCTGTGAGAATTAGTAACGAATACCAAACAGGTTGATCGTCCTGGTAAACATGGTATACCATCGCGGTACCCAAATGAATCACGCCAATTGCGAAAAATAAAAATTTCAACAAACTCCTCCTGTCGAATCGATCAATTATGAATAAAGAAAGAAAAACCGCCGTCAGTTGCACGACACCGAAGCATATCGTGAATTCGTACGAAGTAAAGGAATTCGAAGCCGGGATTATTTTCGTTACGAATGCCATCACTGGTCCATATCCCATTGCCATTGTTAATATATTCAAAATAAAAACTATTATTACGCTTTTACGATTATTAGCACTCGATAGCAGATCTCTGAAGGATTGTTTTTTTTGTTTTTCTTCTTCGACGTGTTTCTTGATTATTTCGAATTCGGTTTTTAATACATCCCAGTTATCTTCACCTCGTAGGTATTTGAAATTTCGTCTTGCCTCGGATACGTTACCTTTCATGAGTAAAAATTGAATTGGTTCTTTTATAAGAACAGTCGAGCCTACTAATAATAAACTATTTAGTAAATTAATCAACGCTACGATATCGTACGATAAATACGACGCGATTACGTATTGAAAAACCAAAGCACAATAGAAAAATACCACAGTAATGCCGCAAAATATGCCCCTTATTTCTGGCGAACAATTCTCCGCTATGTAAATCGATGTCACTACATCGCACATACCGACTCCGATACCGAACACGAATCGAATAATATACAAGATTGGGATAGATTTCGTAAATAATACGCCAATCCAAGTGATTAATGTTACTATGGCGTAAATAATTAAAATAATTTTACGTCCGATTTCATCTAATAACAATCCAGCTATCGGAGGACCGAAGAATCTTCCTAATTCGTGAAGCGACGCAATCCATGATGTGTCTGTTGCTGTCAAAGGTAACACGCTGTTTGGATCTTCCAAAGATTTGAGAATTGGTGCTAGCCAACCCAAGGCGAAGCCAAGGGATAATTCGATGTATGAAACTGTAAAATTTTCATAATTGATTAAAGATTTTTTACTATTTTCGAAAGCTTTTAGAAGTACGAAGCAACTAGAAAGAAATGATTTATGACATTGACATTGACCTCAAAATACATTATACAATGTTGTACCAAATTAAGTACTTGAAAACCTACATTTTATATTATTTTAATTTATCAATACAATTGAAAAAAGAACTTATTACCTGGCATAATTGCTAATGTTTGATGCCATATCGTTGTAAAAGATGATTTCATTTCACAAATAAATATTATCTCCTGAGTGCTCAAAACAATTCACCAGTTTTGAATAAAAGTATAGTAAAACTGAACTTTCAATACCTATATCTCTCAATAAAATATCGATAACAAAATTTGAAATCTTATTACGCTTTTAAAGTAAGTACTTGAAATTTCATAATGCTTCTATTGTTATTTAATATCATCGGTATCGACGTAACTGCATCTTTTTGGTAAATTTTCAACAACGAGATAATGAGGAATTTATTAATGCACAATGGGCTATTGCTCTTGCGACTTTATGTTTGTTGAAAGAAGCATTTAACATTGATCTTCTTGAACTTCTGTTGTGATTTTCAACGTCCATCACTTAAATCAGTTGTAAAAATTGAAGGAACTCGTCATAACATCGAAGCCTTATCAGTTGCATAGACATGAAAACCAGGCGTAATTCCAAGTCGAATATTCATGAACTTTTTGAGATTTATATTCTATTCATTAAAATTATAAATTCACAAATAAATGATGGAATCGTACAAAAATGATTCATAATTTATTCATGAAATCGTTAATTACAAGTGTTTCTTCTCGATTACCTTCACTCAGGTTAAACAATTTAACGCCGTTCTGAATCCGTAACTTCTCAAAATACAATTATTCCAATGCGAACTTCCAACACGACTGAATTATCTAATATCAAACCAAGTCTTTCTTTTCACCTCTTAATATGCTTTGAATTTCGTTCAAAGTTTTCCCTTTGGTCTCTGGTAACATGAAATATGTAAATAAAAGCGCCAATTTACAAGTAACCGTGAACGCTACGAACACGATGTAGATTAAATTAAGCTCTTTCAATTTAATGAAAAACACCGTCGAAAGTAGACTCGTCAATGAATTAGCCATAATCGACATATTAGTTCCGAAAACTTTATACGCCGACGGGAACATCTCCGTTCTGATCGCAATCACCGCCGGATACGTACTGAAGGAAAATACGGTCACGAATAGTAAAATTATAACCGCCAAGATCCAAGAATAATACGGAACTTTGTATGTTGTTCTTTCTTCTAAGTAAAGTAATACTGATGAAATCGATACCATGATACCGATCGAGAAGAAGCTACCAAGTAATAACAACCTCCTGCCGTATCTCTCAATTAGAAAAGTTGAACCTAAAGTCGCCCATACTGGTATAAAGCATAATATCATGGCGAAAGCATCACTAGATAGATGCTCGGAACTTGGAACTAGATAATTCGCGAAAGATACAGTAACTGTCATTAATAAAGATGCGATTGCTCCTAGAACTAAGACGAGTATCAAACTTTTATAAACCTCTGGTCGTCTGAAATTTGATATGAATTCGTAAATGTTTCCATTCGTGTTTATGGTACGAGTATCCTGTAATTCGCTGGTGACCTCTTTGCCTTTGTTGTCTCGTAAATAGCACAAGATTTTGTAGGCTTTTTCTCTATTACCATTTGAAATCAAGAAAAATGGCGATTCGCTGAGGTAGTAAGTTGAAATCACCGTTGTTAATGATAATATACAGGTGATGGTGATTGTTGCTTTGTATGTCAAATATCCACCGCAGAAGAATTGCAGCAAGGTACCGATATCGTAAAATGCGACGTATAATGTGGCGAAAATACCGCGTACGTTTTTTGACGATATTTCACCAACATACATGCTGCAAAATGGAGTATATGTACCAGCTGCAACTCCGTAGATGTATCTGTGAGAGAATGAAAATTCATTTGATTACTATTTTGAAAATTACGAATTATATAGATTTGTGGACAAACTTGAAAGCTATCTGCGTTACTGCTGTTTATATTACGTACTATTTTATGGCGTTAGTGTTATCTGTTATCAATTTTTCTTATCAGGTGTTATTATTTTATGGAATGTTGTCGAAAGTTGAGTAAGTACGTAATGCAACTAAATAGCATTGAATTCTTCGTATTCTATCATACAGTCAATCAACTACCAAGTACCCTCTGCTTACCTTGATACATAAACTAGAGATGGCGTCTTATTCGGAAGTAACAACAGACTACCGGTGAACATGCCAATAGCTGAAATCACCAAAGGTGCTTTACGTCCGCATCTTCCAAGAATAAAAATACCAATGATTGGAGCTGTCATTCTACCAAAGTACACGCAGGATGCAGCCATGGTACATTCAGCTAGAGTAAAAGCCACGCCATCCTTTGGCGATTGAAGAGCTTTGAAACTCGAAGCCGGCCATACAAATCCCATACCAGCTAACAAGCTCAGTAAAAATACTGCAAATGAATAATTAATCGTGAACTCATTTAATTATGTAGGCTAAATATTTCAATTCTTGTGTTGATTACAGCGCGAAAATATATCATTGAAAATACTCGTAGTGAAAGAAATTACGAAGGATGGATGAATTTCAAAACAAAAACATGATTTAAAGCATTTCGGAATAACTTACCAGGAAAAATAGCCAAAGTTTGTCGTAGTATTTTCTTGTTTGTTATCATTTTGGTGTTTTTTCTGCATTCAACAACTACTGAATACACTCGAACACTTGATCATTTTGAATAAAATATTAATCTGTAAATCCGACTAAATCAAAATGATAGTTTATCTGTTATGAAATCAACATTAACGCGATTTATATGTGTATTTATCTGAGTTATTTTTTTCGTAGATAATGTTTTAATTGAAGATGTCATCTTGGATATTGAGATTGAAAACAGCCAATTTTAGGAAAGTAATTTTATTTTTGGTCGATTTCAAAACGTGATGGAGAATCTTATCACGTGTGTATTTGATCTTTCATTCTTATTTTGTGGGTACACAATTCTTCAGGAACGAGTAATTAGATTATCATTTTAATACTAATCGCAATCTGAATTTATTTTTGCGAAGATTTATTCATCACTATCTAACTACAGCAGAGCTGCTGGAATTGGAATCACATTTTCAGTAAGATACTAGATTCATTTTGTTGAATCTAAAATATAAATACTGCAACAAAAAAAAATTTTCATCAATAACACTGGAGGTAGACATTAAAGGTAATCTTTTTTAAGATATCTCATCATTTCTTGCTCTTCAGCATTGATTGAATTTCAAATAACGATTTACCTTTCGTTTCAGGCAAAATAAAGTAAACTATAATTAAACCTATGAAGCACACTACTGAAAACATCACGTAATTCAAGTACATTCCATACTCGACAATAATTTCCATGAAGAATATCGTACAAAGAAAATTAGTTATCGAATTCAACCCTATACACATATTAACACCTAGAATTTTATAACTTGGCGGAAATAATTCCGATCGTGTTGCTAAAATCGGCGGATAAATACCGATCGCGTAATTTATCAAATGTAAAACAACCAACGAAAATATTATCCACGAAAAGTACGGTATTTCAGTAACATACTGTTGTATCAGAAATAATGCAGCTGTTATCCCATTTAAAACAGTGTTAAAAGAGAAGCTACCAATTAATAAGGGTCTTCTTCCAAAACTATCCACTAGAAATGTCGAAATAAATGCGCTGAATAATAAAATAACGCATATTAGCATAGCGAAATGATACGAAGATACAAGATCTGTATCGGGGATTATGTAATTTGTAAAAGTAACCACGATATTGTTCAATGCTGATGCCACCATCCCCAATGTTAATACGATACCGTAACTTTTATATACTTCGGGTTTACTGAAACTCTTGAAGAATTCCGAGTAATTCGTCACTCTTTCAATACTCGCGATTTCTTTGAGTTCATCTTCGACTTGTTTTTCATCTGTGTCTCGCAACCAACTAAGAATTCTTGAAGCTTTCTCCAGCTGATTGTGCTCCACAAGGTAATACGGCGATTCGACGATGAAAAACGTAAATAAGAGATGAAACACGGCTATTATCGCTGTTACAATCGAAGTCACTTCGAAAGTGAAATAATACGCTAAAATATATTGCGTTAGTATACCACCAACGTAAAATACGTTCGTTATTGCCAAAAAAGCGCCTCGAATATGTTTCGATGATATTTCGCCAATATGTATGATTCCATAACCGTCATAAGTTCCGATGCCGAATCCCATTAAGTATCTGTAATGTAATTTAACGTAGGTAAAATGAAAACTACTTTGAAAACTCGTATTTATCTCTAAAAATTGATTGATTTCGTAGCTCATGAGTTTAACGAAGTTGGCTTTTTGCCATTGTCTTAGTTTACGTGTCAGTTCTATATTTAATCACCGTGCTATATTGACTGCCAAAGCTGATTTATACGTAGTTTGTATAAAACTCGCGATTGTCATCAAAAAAGAAGCCAAAATTAGTACTGGTTTTCGACCAAATCTTCGAGTTATGATTAAATTACTGAATGGCGCGCATAATCTGCCTATATGCAGTAGAGATGCCATTATTGTGCATTCTTCGTAACTAAAACCGTGACCTTCTTCGGATAGAAAATATTTCATATGCGAAGCAGCCCATGCATACGCTGTGCCCATATGAAAATTTAACATTTGCGCTGAAATTAAATTCGTCATTAATACAAATTAGATTATTTATAAAGATAATACGATTCGATAATTGCGACGATGTGGATAATATCGAACTTCGAATCATTTACGTACATGAAAGGGTAACTAAGGTCTGTCTTAATATGCTTCGTTTCGACATCTTTAGATATTAGGTGATTAAATTAAATTGATGAAATGATGCGTTTGAAATTATTTTCTTCATAACAAGTGTTTTTAATTTGAAGAGTTGCGATTCATTCGGTACCTGAGAAATAGCTAAATTTGTATGATTAACAAAACGGTTAAATTGGCGGAGGTATTTATATAAAAAAAATAAAAATAAAAATAAGCATAGGTAATTGTTAGCTCAATAAAAAAATATATACGTACATTTTACAAAAATATCACGAATTTTTCACTACTATTGAATCATTTTTCAATTGAATAATAAAATGAAAATGATTTAATGTGATGAAAGTACTGTTCGTACGATAATATTAACACTTGATAAGTTACGAAAATTTTACACTTGAATGTAAATTCGCATTTCATGATTTTTCATTTTCAGATTATTATACGTTTAAAATAAACAAAGATTAGATATGCGAATTTAAGCATCCCTACGTCACTTTCGTTTCATGAAAGTTCGGAATTACGCGTCGTTTTGAATGGCATGTTGAAGAAGTTGCCTATCTTGGAAGCAAGTGGAAAGTCTTAAATATTCATTATTTCACATCGAAGAATCGCGTGATGCGAAATTGATTATAATTTGAACTTCTCATGTTAGATCAACACTGTAGTACATGCTAAATGATGATCTAATTAGGGAGGTATTTGTTTTAAATGAGCAATAAATTTTGATAAGTTTTTGATGCTTATATTGATGCTGAAATAATTCATTTTCTTCGTATCTTCTACTATCTTGTGCAAATTAAGCGTTTGGAGTTTGTGATGGGGAAAATGTGGGATTAGATAGACTTCGAATGTTTTGCGTGCTGAAATGTCTTGCGAATTTTAATTCGAAATTTCATAATAGTTTTTCTTTTAAATGATAAGAACATTTTTTTAATGCGTTGTAATTTGTGATATCATGTAAGTGGTTTTTCTTTGTTTTTGATAGATTTTACGTAGATTAAAGTAGTTGGAAAAAGAAACAAGTTACTTGCAAGTTGATGAACTTTTACATGTCAACTTCTGAAACTTGATGATTTTATTATTTTTTTGAAAGTGTTGACGTCACGACGCGTTATCAGTTGTAATTCAAGTATTTAATGCACAAACTATTTTTTTAAATTATTACATGAATATTTTCGTTTTCTATTCAAATACGTTATCATTTGAGGGAAGGGGGAGGGGTTACCTGATGCAGAAATCATTTATGTAATAGATATATGTAGTACACCATTGTATGTTTATTTACTTATTTTCAATCATACATGTTCATTGTTCATCAAGCAAATCATTATTAATTTACGATTAAAAACGTTATATCAAAAGTATTAAGTAGTCTAACTACATTTCTACTTTTAATAAAACAAATAAATAAGTATAATATGCTAAAGATATCAGTTCATCTGCAACCCTGTATACTGAAATAAATCACGAAAAAAATACACCTACTTAGGTACAATTATCATCTACTTTTACATTATAAAATAAACAGTTATTTCCATGTATAATGAACAAACCTCAACGATGTATCGCAAATAAACTTTCTTTTGTAGTTGGTAAATGTCATACATGGTCTATGACAGCGAAATCAGTTAACCCACAAATTAAAAGTTGTATGAAATGGTGATATTCAAAGAGTTCCGATTATCTAGATCATGATACAAAAGAAGAGATATAATCATCATGAAGGAAGATAAACGACACCGAGATGGCGATAATTTCACCGCTAAGTTTAGGTGTTAGATTCGATGCCAATAATGTATTAAAATTGGGTTAATGTGCGAAATACGTGTATACGGATTTGTGCATGTATATATTCGAGAAACGATGGATTTTAATGGTTTGCTTGCAGCAACAGATTACTTATTACGGTCTTCGTGTTTGTTTATAGTCTGTTAAATTATGAATGAACTTGTTCAGATATTCGGTGTATGGGTAATGTCGTTCCTTTTGTTCATACGATCATACGACGCGATGAAATGTTCGATTTAATAATTAATTACTTTATGGTTTATGATTTTTGGTTTGGAGGTGTTGTTATTATTATTTTTTTGATACGTAGTACTCGATAATCTGCTTTTGGAAGTTATTACGTAGATTTATTAATGAGTTTTATATAATTCACTATTAATGTGGCGAATACTTTGTGATCTCCATACTACATACTATGTGCCTACTTTGCCTACTGCCTAGCCGTGCCTACTTCTGTCTTTTTTTTTTCATCCCTCTTTAAAATATTTAGTCAAATTTTCATAACGAATGTTTAATAATTCTTGTACTGGTGTCTGATTATCAGCAAAGGTATGTTGTTTGTAACTGCAATATTTCAAATAGAGAAATATACTGATTAATAAATGAAATAATTATTCATAGGCGTAATGACAAGCCTTCAATAAATATCATATTAATGTTTGTAGCAGTTCTTTTTAGTTATTTTGTTACGCTATCGGCTATCTGATAACGCACATGAATCAGTTAATTACACGACATAAACGTATAGCTATTACATTTCGCATAATTTTCTACAAAATTACTTCCTTCCTAGTATTGTTGACATAATACATTCCACATTGTCTCCGACATTTATATCATACCTATGAAAGAAACCTCAAGCGCTGGAAGCTATTTAATACGACAATTTTTAATTTTACTATACGTTAATTTCGATTGTTTCGCGTACAATGCGAATCGTTCGTTCGTGAACGATTCGTAACGATATAATTGTGAAAGCGAGATATGTTTATGTTTTTAGTATAAATGCGTCGAGTAGCTTTTACATAATAATGTGATACATTCAATTTTAATAATGCGTGCTAGTCGTATTTTACCTAATATTATCAGTTAGTGTTTATATCATTTTTCAAAATGCGCAGATCAGCGGTGCTGATATTTCTATGGTGTAGTTTTAATTTTATGAACTTTATTTTCTCATTTATACCTGTCCCTTTACCTGTGAATAATACCGCGGGAGGTGTTTGGCCAAAACCTGTGAAGTATTTAAGTAGTAATTCGTTTTACGTGTTACAACCGGCTAGTTTTAATTTTAAGGTATGTATCAATTTTATTTTTTATCGTTTGATTATCGTATCGTTTTATTGAATTTTTCAAATTAATTTGATTAAATTGCTGAAATACGTTTTGCGGAGGGGGCTTATTGAGACAGGTGGATCGCATGTTTTTACTTTGAATTTTAATTTTTTATTTAATTTTTGGCAGTGTATTTTCTATGAAAATTAATACGCGTAAGATTATTGCATTTACTTTTTTTTTTGGAATTTACCTCTAAAAATGTTTAATTTTGATTTCAACGTAACTCGTATCTAAATTGTATTTTCACGCTAGAAATCGTTTAAATAATCATAATTCTTTTTAAAATTCAAAATGATTTCAAATTTTTTTCCAATTTAAAAACATCTCGAGGTTATTTACTAATCGAGTTAATCCTCGGTTAAACCTTCATAGCGAAATAATACAAAACCGGAACTTTTACGGTGTTACTTGTATTAATAATAGGAAAACTCTCTTTCGGAATTATGAAATAAAAAAAATTTCATTTCTTGGGAAAAACCTTGTATTTTAATTCGTCAATTTACTCGGTCTCGTGCGAATTCGGCAATTCGCCGTCTCACCGGTAAACTTAACCGGTTTAGTTCGTCTTGGAATTGAACTTTACACGGATGTTGAACGCGCTAAATTGATAATAGCAGGAATAATGGTAAATAAAACGAGAAATACATTTGAGCAATAAGGCAAAGGCGGATGAACTGTTTGGTCGAACGAGTTAACCAGCGTAATAGAATTAACGCTGAAATTTCATGCGCTGCAATCAACTTATTAGATTCCCCGCGTTTTCCTATATTTTTCTTGATTATCATACGAAACGACTTTTTTTTTTGCTTTGTTCACGTTATTTTAATGGGAATTGAATCATGTGGAGTAGAAATGTGACAGATATCACGTATTTTAGCTCGGTTTTTTTCCTGGAATAAGCATTTCGTTGCGAGATTATTTTTAAATTTTATGTACAATTTGAGATTTTATGTGATTATTCTGCAAAATGTGGAGTTGAATTGTTGAACAAACAAATGATCGTCAATGCTTCGCAAAAATAAGTTTATTACCTATTTTTAAAATTTTAATACCTATTTTTCTAATGATGAAAAGACAAAGGTCCATTCAATTCGATTAATTGAGTAATTTTCATGAAAAATCGACTTGAGCAAACTAATCGATTAATCGACTCGATCGTTCAACTCAATCAACTGCAATCGACTTGACTCGAAATCATAAAGGGAAGAGACATCTTGTACTGCGTATCGTGAAGCTATCGCTATCTCTCTCCAACAACAACGGTCGTAACGATTATGACGACTTTAAAGTTCCACGGAATCAACTGGAATCGATTTAAAATTAATCTAAATTGATTTCAATATATTCATGTAACCGAATCAACGATAAAATCAACTGAAAAATTTAAATTTTGGTATATTTGGTTAGAAAATGATAAAAATGTGGTAAAACTGGAATATTAAAAAATTTGAACTTGAAATTTTTTCAAGTTCAAATTTTTTAATATTTCAAGTTTTATTCATTAAGTTTATATGAATAGATTAAAATTAATTTGGGTCAATTTTAAATCGATTCAAGTTGGTAAAATCGATTTGAGTTATTTGAGTTCAATCGAGTCAATTAATCGACTTGAAATTGAGTCGAATCAGTTTGATCGATTGAACCGCAAATCGAACAAATTTTCCCGAATTGATTAATCGATTTTTTTCCCTCAAATCGACAGCCTACTTCAGTAGGTAAGGTACCTATTTAAATCCAGAAAGAAGTGCCTGTTATTCTTTACCTTCGAATTTTTCAAATTTAAAATTCGTTTGTCATGTTTTCGCTCTGATCCGATTACATAGAAACCTTAAAATCTTTATATTTGGTCACACGCTATCAACAAATATCAAATTACATTTAAATCACCCTTTAACACATGATTTTTTAATTTGATTAGCTTATCAATATCTTCACGAAGTTATTTATTGTTACAGCACAGCACGAAGAAAACTTTTGTTTTTTTGAAGCATACTTAGTTGGTGTTAATTTGTAAAATTACGAAGAATCACCAAGTACATATAAATTACCTACAAACTGATTACTTCGAAAAAAGGAAATAATTCATTTCCATTTATTATCTTTTGGAGATTAGAATCTTGATTAAAGAAAAAATTCGACTCTCTGTATCAACTTACCTACATAAGAATTTGTAATAAAAACTGTAGCAATTTCTGACTCAATACAATAGTCCCTCTTGTGTGAATTTTATCCACACACGAAATTATGATATGGCGTTAAGTAATTGTTTAAAATTGAGCGGTTAATGAATGCGGTATATTGCATATTAGAGCCATTATTTAGCCAATACATCGTGTCGTTATCAACCTGGGTATACTCGGTTTACTTCATCCGTAGAATATTTTGAATATTTTAGATTTCCTAATGAGTATGATTCTAAAGTTACGGTATTAAATTCCTTGTTTTGTCGAGTGTAAAATTTTCTTTTAACGATAAACAAACGTATTCGAATTGGTACTTTTTTCTATAACGAGCAATGCTTAACGATTCAATTAAAAATCAGTGATTAAGACAAGGTTGAATTTTTACCATGTGTTTCAAAAAGGGTGAAAATTTCAGAGCAAAGAAATGTCCTATCATAATACAAAAGCTACCTTGAAAACGAAAGTTCATATTATGTATGAAGGCATTGTATTTATTTACTATTACTCGAAATTTCGTCAAGTATCTAGGTCAAGGTCATTTTTTTTATCAACGTGAATTATATACCATTGAAGAATCTCGTATGTTGAGACTTCACAAGGAAGTATACATTGTGTATGTACATTGTAAAGTGGCAACATTGCAGAATCTTGAAGCCTGAAGGTGGTTTTATTATGTGTATGCATATTGCATATTTACCTTGTTTTTCTACAATAAAGAATAAAGTATGGAAGATAATGTAAACATCAAAATGTAACGCTCAACGTAATCATGGTTTGTATTAGCGTAAGAATTTTTAACTAAAGATGAAAAAATGTGAGAACTGAGAATATTCATGTAACGACGTATTATCATTTCACAGTCCATGTTTATTTTTCTTCATTTGTTTGAATTCGGTCATTGAATATGATATTGGATGATGGAAATGAATGGATAACAAAGCTCTAATCAGTGGTCTATTGATATTTCATGTCACAATGTCGTATCGATTGATATTCATTTTTCTTTTTAACGCCTTGGTTGATTTATGAAAATTATCATCACGTATATTTGCGGTTTTAACTTAGCTGAGTTTTGAGTAATTTAAGAACGTTTGTAGCCTTGTTTTGAATGCGTACAGTAACACTCAAGCTTTGATTAAAAATCTCAATTGTGATTGCAGGTTGAACGTTACGACTGTGATATTATCCAAGAGGCCATACGAAGATATTACCACTTAGTATTTATAAATGTTAATTCAAATCAACAATCTTCTAATGACAAAGTTGCCGAAAATTCGAGAAACGATGCATTTCTCGGATATTTGGATTTGCTACACATTCATTTAATGGCACCTTGTGAAATTTTTCCGTCGGAATCGATGGATGAACGATGTAAGTATTTAAATGATTATCGCGAAAAATCATCGTAGTGATTCATTCCCTATCAAGGTCGAATATTTAATTCCTTAATCTTGGCGTTGGTCGTAAAATTCGGTGACAAATTTAACCAATTTGGATATTTGTTTTGTATAAATGTGACTAATATTAAATAAAAATGAATTATTTTCATTTATTTTTGCAGTGTTACCTGATTGAAGAATAAATAAAACTGATAGTGATGTTTCTAAATTTTCCTGTACTTTATGATATGAATGACTATTCGTTGATTTCTCGATTTTGTTATCAATTAAAAAAATTTCGTCACTGTGAATAATTTTGAAATTTTCGAAATTAAAAATCATAAAATTTGAGTACACCGAGCCTATATTGTAAGGAAACCCAAAAAGGCGAAGTTGAGTTATCACTTATCACAGACTCGTCGCTAAAAATAATGCACTAAATAAAGCTGTAACAATCTTTCATTTTTAATTCATGTAAAATACAAGACCAGAAACAAAGTTGAAATTTAAAATGACGCAAAATTTTAATTAGTATTAATTTGCAAATTTGTTTCCAAGAAGATAGTTTATAGTCGATGATTGTTTCGGTGCGCATTTTCTTTGTGGGTGGATTTGATAATGAGCTACGATTGTTTTTCTGAAGGGAGGAGTATCCGTTTTAATGACCTGGAATTTTTTTTCGGAAGCGAATGTGGATCGTCTTTTGATAATTGACGAAAATTATCGGTTATTTAGAAAAAAGAGGATGGTTTTCGGGATATAGTTCTGTAATCATTTCTGTTATTGTTCTTTTGTCTCGAAAAAATGAATTTTAATGTGAGCAAAACGATGATGAGGAAGGCGTAGAAAAAGAAGAGATTTTCATATTTGCCTCGATTAATAGTCTAAATTTTTTTAAATATTTTATCCAAACGTTTTCTTGCGTTATGAAAGTATAAAAAAATTATTTGAAATAGGAAACACGTGATGATACTGGTGCTAGAAATTATCTTTATCTCAAATGTTTTCTTTTTAAGTGGAAAAAATAGCATCAGCGGTTTAATACATATTCACCTAGTATCACAATTTTATTCATTTTTTGGAACGCGATGATTTCGTTGAATATGATTAAAATTATTCATCGTGGTGAATAATACATTATTTTCTTCGAATAAATATTGTGTGGTGATATTAATTATGTTTTTACAAATCTTCTCATATTTCCTCGCTTGAAAAAAAATGAAACGGGAAGAATACGAATTATTGAATCGAATAATTAATTTCGTTATTGATCGAACAAGTCAACGTTCGCTGGAAGAAAAACGACAATAGAATCGAATCATTTATCGTTTCTCCCTTGACTTCCTTCGGCTTACCCAGTCACTGACTTATTTGACAATGAACTTGAACTTGCAAACATTTTACCATTTTTCATTATTTTATGAAATATACTATGTACCTCTACCTTCGAAAAATATAAACAACTCATCCCTCTTGAATTTGTATTTTCTAGACGAACTTCTGATAAATGCCGACGGATACGAAAACACTGGTTTACTCATAGCTCAAAGCGTCTGGGGTGTGCTACGAGGCTTAGAGACGTTCTCCCAAATTGTAGTTCCTATTGGTGGTTACAAAGTACGGGACTTTAGAACATTTTAGTAATTATTTGTTTAAGTCTATTAACGTGCATTATCTAATGACGAATAAATTACTGGGATTTTTTTTCCAGTACGCTATACGAAGTACGTCGATTTCGGATTTTCCTCGTTTCCCGTTCCGTGGCTTACTCATCGATACGTCTCGACATTATTTACCTTTGAAGACAATCACTCGAATACTCGACGCGATGGCATACTCGAAGCTGAACGTTTTGCATTGGCATATCGTCGACGATCAAAGTTTCCCTTATCAAAGTACCACTTTCCCTAATTTAAGGTTCGTGTATTATATAAACCATGGCGAAATATTATGTTTTAATACGCGATATTGGCACAGTTCCAAAGGTTCCTATAACGAGTACCTCGCTATTTATTCTCAAGCCGATGTAAGAAGAATCATCGAACACGCGCGTCTTCGAGGTATACGCGTAATACCGGAATTTGATAGTCCAGGTATTTGCAAAGGCACTACAATTGTTTGAACATATTTGAATTATTTCTCTTTCTCATAGGTCATACGTTATCTTGGGGGAAAGGGATTCCTAACCTTTTGACCAAGTGTGGTATCTCATATCCTGCCGCCGAATATGGTCCCATAGATCCTACCCGCGATTATAATTACGTTATTTTAGAGAAATTATTTAAGGAAATAAACGACGTGTTTCCGGATAAATATTTACATTTAGGAGGTGACGAAGTGGAATTTGGATGTTGGTACGTAACCTAAATAATATTTAATTTGAATCACTTTATTTTGCATTATACTCTATTCTACTTGTGGGAATACCTTTAATGGTCAGATTAGCCAGCAAATCGAGTTTTTTCGGGTTGTTTTCACTTTTTCAAAAGCGAAAGTTTTGCTATTTTGCAATAACGCGTAGGCTCGTAATTATAATTTTCAACGTTAACAAATCGTTTTGATTACGTTGAATGTTTTTATCTAAATATGAATGCGAGACCTAACGGTAGTTTATAATTTGGATTCGAATACTTGATGATGTGATTTTTATGCAAATCAGATAATCGGGTGTGTTTCCGCGAAAATATTATTTTTTGTAAAAAATTAGCATTAGTATTTCGATTGATGGAGATGATTTTAATTTTCAGGGAAAGCAACGAAAACATCACCGATTTCATGAGAATAAAAGGAATTTCAAGTTACGCTCAACTGGAAGCATATTACATTTATAAATTATTAAATATAACGAATAGATTGGATGCTAAAGCGATCGTGTGGCAAGAAGTATTTGATAACGGCGTCCCTCTGAGGAACGATACAATTGTGCAGGTTTGGAAAGGAGATTATTACCTGGAATTAGAAAGGGTAAATAGCTATAAAAACAAATCTAAAATGTGAAAAAAAATCATACCAACGTGATTTATATTACAGATAACTCATTACGGATATCGTACTTTACTATCGAGTTGCTGGTATCTAGATAGTTTAGAAAGTGGTGGAGATTGGGTGAGGTTTTATCAATGCAATCCCTTAGCATTTTCTGGAACCTTGGCCCAGAAACGCTTGGTACAAGGGGGTGAAGCGTGTATGTGGGGCGAGGTAGTAGATGAAACTAACATACAGCAGAGAATTTGGCCCCGAGCTTGTGCAACCGCTGAGATACTATGGTACGGTGGTCAAGCCTCAGATGCTGTTGAAAGATTGGAAGAACATGTTTGTAGGTTGAAAAAAAGAGGTATCCCGGCGCAGCCTCCAAATGGCCCGGCGTTTTGTCCTTATACTGTGATGTAAAAATTAGATTACTTTATAATTCATTTTATTCGATAAGTTTGTTTTTGTGAATATTTTTTGTACATATATTTTTAAATGTCAACTACTAGTAAGTTTTGCACTTGAAAACAAAAAATAAACCACATTGTTTTAATTTTAAAATGATTAAGCGATATTGTGAGACGAAACGATATAAGAGAAAACGTTATGTCTTAGGATTACTATAAATAAAAGCCATATGTCGCGAGTTATAAATATTTTATTTCAACTATAACAATATACATAATGAAACAATTTTTATTCATCCATCTAATGGCTTCTACATGGCTGAAATTATTAACCGAACCACCAGTATCTGGAATTCATTTTGCCGGGGATTGGATCAGGTAAACCTTCTTCGGGGATAGGAGCAACCGGCGGATTAGGAAATTCGATAGGTTTCTCTGGTTCAGGTTTAGGACGAATTTTAGAATCAAATACCCTCGGCCGAGAATAATACCAATAGATAGGACGTTCTATTCCCATATTTTCCAACATACATTTATCAAATACAGCTTGAGTTTTTCGACAAGGATAAATGTCGTACATCATACTTGACTGATCAATGCAGTACGCGAAATTTTGTAGCTCTGCCGCGCAAGATTTCTTCACTTTACGGAAGAAGTCCAAAGTACAAGCGGTGACTTCTTTGCCTTCGTTGAAACACTTCATACGGCCTTCTTCACGTCTACAAAGCATGAATTCGTCGTTTTGTTCTTCGCAATATTTACCCAAATGAAAGGAACCAGCCATAAGAGTAGCGCCTCCTAAGTTTACTTCTTCTACATCTAATTCCTCGTACGTCGGCAACGGCACTTTGTACGTAACGACCATGGTTGAAGATGACCGCGGTATCGATCACTTTGAGTTAATTTATCCGCGAAGGAATTACACGCGAAGTGGAAGTAAAGCTAATTAAAGAAATAGCGAATTTTTAATACACTGGAGAAATTATTTTACAAAAGTAAATGTTTAACCTCTGTTATCAGATAAATAATCATTGTTATGGAAATCAATGAAAATATAAAACTGGATGGAACCAAGAAAAGTCAATTTTTGCGAAAATGTTGGCAACATTTGACAATTCAGTGTTATTTACAATGCTAAAAAAATTTTGCTCGTTTATCTTTTATTTTGTTTTTCAAAAATTTTTGATTTGAAATTTGAAATTTCATTCAACTTGAAAAATTTTGAATGAAATGTGAAAAGAATATCACTAAAAATCAAATTTATAAGACGTTTCATTCTATATTCGAAAAATGGAAAAATATTGAAGAACTGAAACCTTTTTATACTTTTTCCTGATGACATTTCAATGAATATTACACGAAGTATCGTATTCTTTCTACTATGCATTTTCTGCATAGAAATACAGGTATTTCTGAATAAATTTTTGCCTGCAATTATTTTTAAAAATAATTAAGAATCTCTATTAGGCTCGCCACACGAACAATTGGGCTGTATTGGTCGACACATCCAGATTTTGGTTTAATTATCGGCATGTCGCAAATGTGTTGTCTATTTATCGAAGTGTTAAGAGATTGGGAATACCCGACAGGTAATCGTAACACATCTTTAAATCACTTCATGTTACATTTCTTCATATTTTCAGTCAAATAATACTAATGATTGCTGATGATATGGCTTGTAACCCTCGAAATCCTCGACCAGCGACAGTGTTTAATAACGCCGATCAGCAATTAAATGTATACGGAGATGATGTCGAAGTCGATTATAGAGGATATGAAGTGATTATTATAAATTATGCGTCTGTTTGCGGATTCGACGTTTTCTAAAATTCGCATTTTCAGGTTACTGTTGAAAATTTTGTCAGATTGTTAACTAGTCGATTACCGCCGGACACACCTAGATCTAAACAATTGTTGACCGACGAAGGTAGCAATATTTTAATATATTTAACCGGTCATGGTGGAGACGGTTTTTTGAAATTTCAAGATTCCGAAGAAATAACTAGTCAAGAGTTAGCGGATGCTTTGGAACAAATGTGGCAAAAAAGAAGGTATCGTGAATTTACGAACATTAGCGATTTGAAAGATCAACTAATTTTTTTTACGTTATAGATACCATGAAATATTTTTCATGATAGACACCTGTCAAGCCGCATCGATGTATGAAAAATTTTACTCGCCTAATATTTTAGCTATGGCTAGTAGTTTAGTCGGTGAAGATTCTTTATCGGTAATTTTTCATTTGCGGCTTTATTCCGTTGTGATGTTTTACAAAATACGTTATTTTTCTAGCATCATGTTGATCCTGCCATTGGTGTCTATATTATCGATCGCTATACGTTTTACGCATTACGATTTTTAGAAAAAGTGCAACCGGATAGCTCACTAAATATGAGTAGTTTTGTAAGTGTTTCATTTTTATCAAATTTTTTATGTGATAAATGTTGCTTAATTATGATGAAATTTCAGCTAGCAGTATGCCCCAAGCACGACTGTATATCAACAGTCGGAGTAAGAACTGATCTTTTTGCCAGAGATCCAGCCAAAGTTCCTATAACTGACTTTTTCGGTTCAATCCGACCTACAGAACTTACATTCATCGATGATAATTTTCTAGATGATAATGTTCTGAAGGATGAGAATGAATTTGATGATGATGATGATCTTTATTTGTGAGTATCTTTTTGTACGATTTTCATTCACTTGTATTTTATCATTTATTATTTTTGTTTTTGATGCAGTTCTGCGATAAGAGAGAAACGCCTTATTTCTGAAAAACCTTACCGATATCTACCGTTGATGCCAGAATTCTGATTTTAATTGATATCCTTTTTCTAGTATTTTTCATTTTCCGCTATTGAAAAATCACGGATTTACTCAGTTTAACAAATTTAAGGCTAGTCTAGTAGTCAAGTTATGTAAATGCAAAATAGTTTTTTGAATTTTTTTATGATTTTATTTTTTTTAATTCGTTGTATATACGTAATTTAATTTACAATTTTATACATATTTTAATGCGAAACAAAAAAAGAACTTGTCATCCATTTCACAAAAATACTATTCCGTTTTTACCGTCAACATGGTGATATCTCTCAATGGAAAAATTCTGCATAAAACTCTACTTCTAATTAATCCTTGCGGTACCGGTCCATACACTCTAGAATCAGATGATTGATCGCGATTATCACCTTCTAACCAGACATGTCCCATTGGAACCTAGAAAACCGCGATGAGCATTTCAACGATCATCTTTACCAATCAGAGAGAGATTACTTACGTATTGACTTTGGAGGAAATTCATTTTCATCTTATCTCCTGGTAAACCGGTTATGCGTTTGCAAATGTACTCTTTAGGATTTGTTGGCGACTTTGAAACGACGATGTCTCCATAATTGAATCGAAAATTCCGTATGCTGATATGTTCACTTACCACGATATCATTAGTGAATAATGTAGGTTCCATCGAAGGCCCGGAACACTTTAAGAAACACATTTTTAAGAATTTTAAAAAAACAGTAGTTTGTGAATAACTTACTATCGAAACATCGGCGATGTATTCCGTAAAGCAATAGGCAATGCATCCGCAACGCACAGTTGTTGAGATCAAACTGGTGATTTTAGTGGCGACGAATTTCAACTGATTCATGAGAAAGATGTGATTTAAATAGGAAAAAGGAAATGATGACGGGACATGTGCCCAACAATGGTATTTTCTTAGTGTAAGAATGTTAATTTGTTTGGTATTGACGTGAAAATTGAATTACATAAGACTTTGTTTGATTTACATATTTTACTTTTATTTTCGAAGTTTTGAGTTCAGACTCAGACTTGTACTCGAGTTATCAATTTCTTTATCAACTCAACATGCATTCCAAGCAGTGCTGAAATGTATACGTATCTTTTTCCCTAGAGTATTTTGAATTGCCATCACATGAATTTTCCTTAAATCTTGGTACGTTTTTTTATTTCTAAAAAAGTGAAATTTAAAAAAATACACAACGAAAAATAAAAAATATCATTGTTTAAATTACGGTAAGTAATATTTTGTTTAAATTTTTTTTCAAGAAACTATTTTTTTCTTATAAATGGCTCCACTGATCTGAATCGGTAAATAAAAAAAACTGGGAAAAACAACCTTGATAACGCAACTTTAAAAACAATGACGTCAGCTGAATTCACTTGTTCATCTTTTACCTTGTAAATTACGAGTAAATTATGTAATACTTTGTAAATTACTCGTTAAATACATGGTCTCAATGAAATTTACCGTTATTACCTCTTCCTACAAACCTAGCCTGTAACTTGTTTGACCTTGTAAAAAAATTTTCAGCTTTTTAAAACCTTTTTCTAGGTCCTTTACCGTTGTAATTTCGTTTCAAAATGGCTGTCTGGCAAGTTTACGAAACAATTCATTAACATCCTAATCACAGGAGTGAACTAGACGTTGGTTCGTATGAACGTAGTGTAAGTGCTGACAGAAAATACTTACAAACTCGTAATCATGGATCCATCTGTATAGACATGACGCTGATTTAATGTAAGTATTCTGTCGAATTTAATTTTTAAAAGCTGGGCGGTGTATTGGATTACCTTATACGATAATTACATGTCAATTATTCTGGCACTAAGTAATTTTCCATAATTTTAATCAAATTGTACATTTATTTATATTTAAAGATTTCGCCCACAATGGAAACGCGGGAAACTGCAGGTAGTAGTTGCGTTAAATCCGAACGAGAAGATCGTTCTATAGCGAAGACCGACACTACGGGCACTTGCGATTCAGAAGAGGTAAGTCCAAGTGCTACAGACGAAGGCTCTCATACTCCATGGTCAACAATTCAATGCGTCTTCTGTAACAAAACCGTCTCGCGTTTCGATGAAGTTAAACTGCTCGAGTGTCTCCATTCAGCTTGTATCGATTGTATTAATATACCATCTAATTCGTTCAGCCATGAAAATAAAAGTAAGTCGAAAGTCACATTGTTTATGATTATTTTCGGTATTCTTATACTTGTGACTTTTCTCCTAGACGGAGTTTATTGCAAAGTTTGCAAAGTAATTTCTAGCTCTTTAATCGATAATCACTTTCTGGAATGCTCTTTACCGAGCACCGAATCTCACGTACAAGGTACCAGCGATGCTTCAAGGTTAGCTAATGTAAAATGTACATCATGTCATGATTCGTTGATTGCAACTAGCTGGTGCGTCGATTGTAATGATTTTCTATGTGACGTATGCGTTCAGGTAAGATTGTCAACAATCTGTGTAAATATTACGCGAGTTTGATTTACTTTCTTTTTCGCAGGCGCATCAAAGATTGAAAATTACTAAAGAACATACAATTAAGCCGAAAGAAGAAGCTGATTCGGATAATAATTCTCATTGCATGATTGATAGTAAATTGAAGGCCACCTCATGTCCTACTCATCCTCAGGTACATTGAGGTTTTCATAATAGCGATGCAAAATATACGTAATTTCTTTGTGTAGGAAAAATTGACGTTATTTTGCGAAACTTGCGATAAATTGACATGTCGAGATTGCCAGTTGTCTGAACATCGGCAACATAAATATAAATTTATCGAAGAAATCGCTACAGAAACGAAGCGTATCATAAGTAATCTTCTATCTGAAGTGAAGTAAGTATTGAAAATTAAAATTTCCATATTGACAGTTACCTTACTCGTGTCTTTTACGCAGTTACAAACGTGTGCTTCTGAAAAGCGCCATGAAAGTTATCGACGATAGGCAACAATTAATCGTCAACAAAAAGAAAGAGCTATTGAACGAAATCACGCAAACAGTAGTAAAGTAAGTATGGTTATTTCGAAGGTTTTATTCAAGGGCATATTCTAATCTGCGTGTTTCAGATTAACAGACGCCGTGACAACTAGAGGAAAATATTTAGTGGGTAAATTAAACGAGATATGTGACTCGAAACAAAAAACTTTGAATGAGAAGAAAGTCGCTTTGGAGCAGTTATCGTTGTTGACGGATCATTGCATCGAGTTTATTAACAGCGCTTTAGAGAGAGGATCCAATATGGCGGTTTTAAAGACTAAAACGTCAGTGATTATAATTATTTTAGATTTTTTGAAATAATATATCGAATAATTCGTTTTAAAATTTAGAACGATGTTGAGTCATTTACAAAACGTGAAAAGTAAAAGAGCAGATATTCCGAATCCCGAAATCCCCGTACGAATTCAAATCGCGTTAGATAAAGCGAACGAAATTTGTCAAGGTATTGAATTTGAAAAATGTTTGTTTACGAATCGAAACTGATTTTTTCCCCGTAGCTGTATCTAGGCTCGGAATCATCATCGTAGATGGTCGACAGTTTGCGCCACCCATAACAGCATCGGCATGTCATGCGAGTCAACAGGCCGTCGCTGCGAATACTTATCAAATGCAGCCTCAGCACACCATGCAAATGAACCCAAACATGAACGGGATGTTCGTGACGCCTCCTGCGTATAATTACAATCCGCCGATGAACACAAATCGTCCTGTTCAACTCACCGTACAAACAGCTCGTAATGTTCCTCACATGAGAGGAGCTGCGGCCACCGTTCATTATACAGGTACGATGGATTTATCTCAAGTGGAAAACGACGTTTTGATGGAAATTCTCGCTTTTTAGTTCCAAGTAATACTCAGTCGGTGCGAAACGTAGCTATGACGCCGTATCAGCAACAAGTTACGTCATCGACGCATCCGCAAAATTCGCTTTATAATCCAAACTATGACCAGAGCCTTCGCAAATTACTCATGACGAATGACAAACAAAACCCGTCTTTGGTGAGTTATCGCAAACCAGATGAAATTATCAGATATCTTTATCGCGCTAATTCTTAGGTCGTTTATCAAACCCCTGATACGAACACAAACGCCCGAGTTCAATCGCTTTCGCCGCAGGCGGGGATGTCCAGAGCAATGCAATATACTCCGGCGATGAATAAAATCTATCAACCTTATCAAGCTCAGTCTTCCATTATGGTAAATTTTGAGAAATTTTTTATTGTAAAAAAAAACACGTCTTTGATATCGCTTTATTAGCAACCTCAACCTCCTGCTATTGCGACCGTGCAACAAAATCGATCCAATATGGTGAGTCCTAGCGCGCGTCAGATACTTTCGAGGGAAAACTCGCTGAGCCCGTCACCGCAGCAGCACCTGCAATGGCATACGCCGCAAATTAACACGAATATTCACAAACAATCGGCTCCTTCGACAAGCATGCAATCTCAAGTTACGCACGATGATTCGTTCAAAATAACATTACCACCGACTCGATCGAAACCTTCTAATACGCCGCCAGCTACTGGTAATTTATTCTTTAATTATTCATCACTCGAGAGGATTAATTCCGATATTTCGTAGGTGTTTCTGTTACGTCATCTGTGTCCAAAACTCCTAGTCCGCTCAATCAGGGTAAATCATCGCCCGAAGAGACCGCCAAGAATTTGGATAAAGTTGGCCAGGTATTTAGCTGGTGTAAAATACGACGTCGCGTCATTTCTAAAACTCCATTTTGCAGGATTCAGTAAACGATCTAATGGCTACCATCGCTCGACTGGACAGTAACGGAATCAAAGTAATTCCAGAAAGTCGCAAACCCGGCGATTCTCCGTTAGTGGATAGTTCAACGGGGCCGCCAATCGATCAATTACTACATGGCGGTTCAAACGACTCCAATTCCAATTCCTCCTCTATAAACACCGGTAAAATTCATGCCAGAATGCGCCTTATCAGCGAAATTCCGTCGATTAACCGTTATAACACGTGATTCTTTGTTTGTCGTAGCTGAACCGGAAACTCAGAAAGGTTGCGATGACCCGAACGAAGACTGGTGCGCTGTCTGCATGGATGGCGGCGAATTAGTGTGTTGCGATAATTGCCCCAAGGTGTTCCATATCAATTGTCATATACCTCCTTTGCCTTGTTTACCTGGGTACGTGCGATAATATCGGGTTGATGTGCTCATAATAGAAAATACTCTATTTGAAGTATATTTACAGGGAAACCGATTCGTGGCAATGTATGTTATGTACGAATATCATGGAATACGTGAACACCGTGCGTAACGGTACCGAAGAGGGTAACATCCAAGGGCAACTATCCCCCAAAGAACGTATAATCATGGAGAGACTATTATTAGAGTTGTATTGCCAATACGACCCCTCGCTTCCATTCAGGGAACTCGTTAGTCCCGAGGTAAATTATCGCGGGGTAAAGTCTTCGCCTTTTTTGACCTTTAAAACGTTATCGTTATATCGTCAAAGGTCAAAGTACTAGGTTAATTTCCGATACAGATAAATTCGATCCGGGTCGTGTAAACGTGCTCGTGTTATTGTTATCTAAATAAGGAGCGGTTTAATAATATTGGTTTGTTGTGTAGATTACCGACTATTACGAAAAAATCAAGAATCCCATGAGCCTGGATATAATACGTCGAAGGTTATCGAAAAATTCGCCGAACCCGTACGCGAATTTAACGGAGGTCATTAAAGATATCAGATTGATATTTAAAAACGCGTATATTTTTAACGAAGTAAGTAATTCGAGGAATACATTCGAATGTGAACCATATTACGGAAATTTCCACGAGAAATGGAAAACGTTTTTTTTAATATTTGACTTATTATCGTGATATATCATTTTTAGTTATTTTTAATCGTCGCTTTGAAGGAGAATTCACTCTTGAAAATTATTACAAAATTGATTAAATGCGTAATTATTTAAAATTAATGAATAATTTAGCATTTTTTCACAAAATTTATTTTATATGTCGAGCAAGGAATTTTATATCGAGTTGTATATGATTTTCTACGTTGAAAATTAGTCGTGTCGTTTGTATTTTTGCCATTTAGAAGATTTTTTTCATTTTAAACCCCATTTATCGCACGTTTTCCTATTATTTTAAGCATAAAAAATACGTATTGTTACAAATTTTTTTGAATATTGATGACAGGTTTTTTCATATTTCAGTTTTTTTTATTTCGTTTTTTGGCGGTGAAGCGGGGGGGGGGGGCATATTTTACAGAATTTTCTACTACTTAGGATTTTTCTTCGTTTTTTGAGGTAGCAATTTTTCCGTCGACTTCTTTATGCCTTTAATCGTTGGTTGCAATTGTGACGTCACCAACGAAGAAGATTTTTTGCAATGACGATTTTTCTGTACATGTATTTTTTTAATTTTCGTCATGATTTTTGCAAAAAAAATTGAATTATTACCGAATTTGAAGAGATATAAAAAAATTGTTTGTATAAAAAATATTCTTCAGTAATTTTTAACAACTTTTGTTTCAAAAATTTTTTCCTCGAATCGCCCCAAATATCATGAAATTTGCCTCAACGGAAGAATTTCATCGACGATACTGAAAATGCCGTGAAATTGTGGCGAAATTTAAGTAAATACGAAAGAAATTTTTATTACAAGAAATGTTCCTCATTTAATTTCCAACAATTTTTCTACAAAGTGGCTCCAAGCGCCACAAAGTTATCTCAACTAAAGAATTTTGTGAGCGATTCTAAAAACGCAGCAAAATTGTGGCGAAATTTGAATATATATGGAAAGAAATTTTCCAAAAAATGTTCCTCTTTTAATTTCTAATATTTTTTATTTCAAAAATTTTTCTCCAAAGTCGCCCCAAGCTACACAAATTCACCCCAAGTACGGAATTTTCTTTTGGGTGTTGACAATTGATTCAAAATTATTACAAAATTTGAGGAAATATGAAGAAAAATTTATCCCAAGAAATACTCCTCCTTTAATTTATAACTATTTTATTTCTAAAATTTTTTCCGAAGTCGCCCTAAGATATTTCACCTAAATTACCCCAGCTGAAAAATTTTTTAATGGATGTTGACAATATAGCAAAATTGTGGCAAAACTTGAAAAGATACAAAAAATTGTTCATTACAAAATATTTTCCTCGTTCAATTTTCAACAACTTTTATTTTAACAAATTTTTTCCAAAGTCGCCCCAAATCGTACAAAAACGCCCCAACTGAAAAATTTTGTTTGCGATACTGAAGTGAAAATACACATAATAGCGAAATTGTGGCGAAGTTTGAGATAATACGATAGAATATTTTAATACGAGAACTACCCTCCTCCCTCCTTCCTCTATCAGTTTTGATACAGAGAAAGGTATGTCTCTGTTGTCATTTCCGTTTCCAATCCTGCGTAAATAATATTTCTCAAATGTTATTGACAACGTCAAAGACTTTGAAAAAATTGAATGACAAAGCTTAGAATAAGTTCTATGAAATCTGTACTTTTGAATTAATAATTCGTTTACGTCAACGATTCGCATCAGCATTGTGCAAAAACAAATGACGTCATCGTCATTTTCAAACTTACCGTTACCTATTGACGTCAGAGGATATATAAATAAAGGCATTTACTGATTATGTAAACTGACTACCCCATGTTTTTCACGTAGTTTAAAAACTGGGAAGCGTTCCTGTTGAAGTTAATTTTTGGGAAATGATGTTATCTCGTTTGCGCATGCGCAACATTTTGAAAAAATATTCAAACGAAGTTTTATTTTTTTATGCTTTACAATTTTCGCCAGAGTATTTTTTTTATGTTTGCATAATTTTAAGAAATGGTAACTTGAGTGTGGAGGTTTCCTCCTCCGAATAAATTTTAATATTTCTATCACTGATTTAAATTATTTACATGGCGTATTTCTAATGGTGAATTAATCTCATTTTCACGTTTACAGGAAGGCAGCCAAGTATACAACGACGCGAAAACCCTGGAGGAATTTTTCGATCAAATGCTGAAAAATGGCTACCCGGATACGCGTTCCAGGACTCGTTGAACGAACCAGTACCGGTGGACAGCGACGACGAAACCTGCAGCGGGCCGCCGCCGGCCAAAAAGCTGAAAAAAATCAGCGAATGACGTCTATTGAGCTCGCCGTTCGAAAACGGCGATAGTGATTCGGCCGTTTTGGGAACGCAGGCAACGGACGCGGTATCTGCGCGTGACGATATCGTCGATGTGGACGCGTCCGAGGTCGGGGACGAATTCCAAGTCGCGCAGACGATTCCAAATGTGAAATCCGAACCGGCGGATTCTGTGGATTTGTTGTTAGACGACGAGTTAAGGTTGCAAATTGAAAAAAGCATCGAATTGGTTGTCAACGAGTATTCTTTGGATGCGGATGGTTTAATGGAGAATTTAGCGTCGACTGAGGCGATGGCGGGATGTGAGTTGAACGTTGATGATATTAATTCATTGTCCGATGGTAATGTTAATGCGGAGAGTGCGGGAAGTGGAACGGTGTCTTCGTCTAGTTGTATCAACAGCGTCGTTGAAGTTCCGCCCAAAATACCCGACGATATTACGGTCATTCCGCTAAGCGCTAGTAAATCTAGCGTTAAATCGGAACCTAAAGAGGTGGCCGATGTTCAGCATGAGATGAAAAGGTCATCGGATGTTAGTGGTGCATCGAGAAATATTAATTTGCCGTTGTCGACAAATAAACATTCATCGTTAACTATTCTTCCGGTGACGACGACGGCGAAACCAATGCAAGACGCGACGAAACCGAAAGTACGTAATTCGATGGAATTCTCGCTTACTCCGGATGTAACCATCAAGACGATAACGAGTTCTGCGGCTGTTGGAAGCTTTGCAAACAGAAATTCAGCCACGATGGCTCCGCTGAAGCAGCCGTATACCGAAATGATGGCCAAGACGGGAGGCGGGTTAGCGAGAAGTCGTTCGTTACCAAATGACCATCTAGGGTTACCAATTACGCCGCCGATTTTCCTAGATAGCGGTAAATCGGATACGTCATCCGGATCATCTTGCGGATTCGGTGGTAAATACATGTACGGTAAACCGAACCCCGGCCCTGCGATGGGCATGTGTTCCTATCCCTCTCAGTGTTCATCCAAGTCGTGCTCCACGACGCATCCGATACCCAATGTATCCACCGCGTTATGCCAGCCAACGTCGAGTTTAGCCTTGATGCCGTATTCATCCCAGGCGCCTTCGTCTTTTTGTAATTTCAACTCGTACGCGCAAACTCCATCGCCGTTGTCGCCTAAACACCTAAAACCGCCTACGTTGAATTCATGCCGCATGTCGTCGTCTCCGGTGCCAGCGTACATGCGATCGAAAGAACCCTCGTATAGTGCGCCCCTCCTTTGTAACGTCGTTTCCGACCCCTTCGGTGGTATTTTACCGGAATCGTATCGGTCGACGGCGCCGTGGAGTATGCCATGCACCACGCCGACTTTCCGGAACCCAACACCGGCGTTTAATTTCACCCTTCCGTCGGCCAACGTCGGTCCCACGTCCAATGCGCCGTTCCCATGCGCGAATCCGCCGTTCAATTCCAAACAGCCCGGTTATTCTACATGTAAGTCGAACGTGCCTTCGTCGTCGACCGCCAATTCGTCGTATCAGCGGCAGTGCTGCTTTTCGTCGCAGGTCCAGTGTTTCAATGATGGCTGCAGAGCCGGCGCACAGCAGCGATTCTCTATCGTGCAGCATTCGACGAGGTTATCGAACGTGAAATCGAACTCGGTCGATAGTGTGTCGTCGTTGTTGCAGTATCATACGTATTTTAAGAAATATTGAATTGTTCCTTTTTTATGCCGGTTTTTTTTGAGATGTACAGCGGAGTTTTTACGTATCGAATTTGTAGCGTTTTGATCAACAACCTTAGATTTGTTATAGCGAATTTTTTTTTTACACGGAAGAGGTTTTGGTGCTATTTTTCTCATGCGATGTCAGCGTTAAAGTGCGCATCAAGTCGTTTGTCAGAATTGAACTGGAATCTCAGTTTGGATTAAAGGGTAATTAAGTAGCCTCGCATGACATTACGTTGGATGATTTAGATATCTCGAATCGCGAGAGATGTATTTTCGATGTAAATAGAATTTTGTACACTTTTGGAGCATCGTCAGACGATGCGGAGGAATTGTAGTTTTCGGATTATAAACGCTTGCATATTGTTGTATTCGCTTCTCATTAATTACTAAGGGTATTTTTTTTTCCTCATTTGTGTTATTTCTGACGTAATTTTATTATCTTTGCAGAATTTACACTAATTTGTGTAGTGTACAGATACGATTGTAATTTTATATCTTGTTACTCGTATTTTATTAAAATATTATGAAATTTTAGCGCAGCTGTTTTGTGAGAATTTTAAAGAATTTCGAGGTGTTGAAGGAAGATGGAAACACTATTATGAAAAGAATATAATTTTATGTGAAATTTATGATTACTTTTTCACGAAATATTCAAGAAATAATTGAAATATTTTTACCAGATTTTGTTATCGAGCTCTTGATACTTTTGGCGAAATATTATTACAGTGTTGTCCATTGACCAACGATGTTTCAGTTTCATGCAGATTTATGTTTCAAATCAGATTGCATGTAATTCGATTGTAATCTTTTCACACTTTTACAGTTTAGTTCAGAGCCTCGAAGGAACATAAATACATGAATAATTAATAAAACAGCATTTAATTCGAACTTCAAAGTTTCATTACCAAAAATGTAGAATAAATGGGCTCGTGCGGAGTGATAAGACGAAGGGGGAAAAGAACAATTTTATTTCTAGATGAGATGATTGTCTTGTAGTAAAAACTGGTCTTGATCATGTCATAAATGTAGTAATAAGTCAAAGTGAGTAGTTAATTAATTCTTCATAATTATCGTCATTTTATTTTACTAAAACAGATGAAAATGTTTGCAAGTTGTAAGTTGTAACATTGCAACTCAAATACATGGACATGTCGGTGGGTGGAGTGATCGGACGTTGGATTAATCGTGCTCCCCCATGGAAAAAATTACCTTTCATTTTAATTTTATTGTAAAAATTGCAGCAATGGCTTAAACAATGTTGAATTGGACATCATTTCTTTAATAAATAATGAAATTTCGTCTTATCAATTTCAATTTATTTTCAAGTTGAAAAATTGCAATTTAATTCAATGTTTTTTTTTAACTTTTTAGAATTGATAAGAACCTACATAAATTGCAATTTTTAAACTTGAAAATGGATTGATAGGAACAAATTTGATTTCTTATGAAGAAAATTGATGTCCAATTTAACTTTGTTTAAGCCATTGCTACCATTTTTACAACAAAACCGAAAGAAAGTAATTTATTTTCCCGGAGGGCCATGATGGCCACGATCAATCGTCCACCCGGATCTGCTGTTTTTCCGAATTTTTTCATTTAGATAATGGCAACACTGCGTCAAAGCAATACGAAATTATTTGTAATTTTTTTTAGCGCCATAATAATGTTGGACTGTTGTTAAATGTTAGGAGCGGAACTTTTGATATCTGTATTCTGAGAAAATTTCAGAAAATCTTAATGCGCGAAGTCATTTGCATTGCAATCTAACCTTATTTAGACTTGATGGTGTAAAGTTTAAGAGTATAATCGAAAATTCTTAACGATGGCCGAGTTGGAATTACTGGAAAAATTGAAATCACAAATGACTATGTCTCAGTTCATAGGTAAGCAAAGCACAATACAATTCTTCTGTGTTTTCTAACTTCTTCTTCATCTCCTATATTCAGCTCAACAAGGTGAACTCACTCAAGAGCAATTGGCAGCGATCAAGAGGATCTGGCAATTTCAAAATGAATTACTCGAAGAAAATATGGCCGGTAAATGCACTTCTTTGAAATCCTTAATTTCACACATATATCGTTCAATGTTTCTGAACAATTACAGAATACACGATGCAGGCAGTACTACTCGATTTACAAGTACTAGATCAAACCGGATGTAGTTTGAATCACTTCATCAAATCGGTCAAAGCAAACACGAATGCTTTTTCTTTATCTGAATTCGCCGATAAAATGGTAATTGTTTGATCGAAATTCACGATATATCTTGTATTTAAATACTCATTTTTAGAAGGAAAAATTCGTACAAAATGGATCTTACGATTGGTTATCAGTCGCCGAAGCAGCAGCTCCAATTATAAATCGATGTCCGGGAGTTCCATTGTTATTAGGTACCTTCAAACCAAACGCTCCTTTTGTGATGCCGGAAAGGAAAAAGAAACAAGCGAGACAAAAAGACGCGATTGCTGAGAGACAAAAGGCGGAAAATGTTCGTTTTCCGCTAATACGATCACGATGAGATAAATTTTAACGAATTGTTCTTTAGGTCCAGATGACTGAAACGAATAACGAATCTATTGATGTCAAAGTGAACTTCGTTATCAAAAATCTAAAAAAATGTTTTAAAGAAAATGGAAACCATCCTATTCCGTTGTATAATTTTATCATTCATCCGACCGATTTTACCACTACGGTGGAAAACATCTTTTATCTTTCTTTCGTCATCAGGGATGGATTGGCGTTAATTGGTAAGTGTTTCGGTAACCTTTGCTGTAATTTGTAGTAATCGTGAATTTCATTACAGAGGTTGTTGATGACGATTTATTCATCTCGCCGATGAAGCGCGAAGAACATGGTCAGAGAACGACGAACGAGAAGAAACAGTTTATATTTAATATAACTATGCAAAAGTGGAAGGTAATATATCGTTGATTTAAGGAAATCACCGAATTATCGTTGTTCTATTTTCAGGATGCAATTGAAGAACGTGGTATAACCAGACCTGCTATCGATTGGAGCCGTAATCGCTAGCTATCCAAATTGATTTATTTTTTTTAATGAATTTTTTCTTATTTTATGTTTAAGTTGTATGGTAACTGTGAAACGAGTTACCGAATCTGATCTCGTGTTGGTTCTACGTATAGTCACGAGTTCGTAATTAATTTGAAGTTCGTTATTTTTAATATTCGTT
The DNA here is from genome assembly GCA_003261595.1 of Maconellicoccus hirsutus. Lineage (NCBI taxonomy): Eukaryota > Metazoa > Arthropoda > Insecta > Hemiptera > Pseudococcidae > Maconellicoccus > Maconellicoccus hirsutus. The sequence goes on from QBDW01001296.1 coordinate 57,995, forward strand.
TGTATTTTATAATTACATTTCGTGTTTTGTTGAACTCCATCTTTAATTTGAATTACTTTTTGTCCAAAAATAAGTGAATTATTGTTTCAATTTGAGACGTTTGTATGAGTTGTGAGAAATTCGATGAAGGACATTTTTGGTGATTGTCAATTTATTCATAAACCTTTACATCACAATTTACAGACCGAAAATTGGAAAGGAAGGACTCGTGAGAACACTGTCGTTAAAGTCATGGAGCTTCCTGAAGGAAAAAAGTAGTAGGTTTTTCTTGTTTGAATAGTTTTTTTTAATGAAAATATACGATGCTATGTATTTTTGTTATGTGCTAGTCAAAATGCTACTAAAGCAAAACTTGGTTAATTATTTAAAATACATTATGCATAATGATTTCTTATATTTTGTTACTATTTTTTATTTTACTTTATTTATTTGATATCTTCATGTTCATTTGTATGATTTAAAAATAAAACATTTATGTTTAAAATTTCTAAACAAAATGAGAATTTTTGATTTGAAGTAAATTGTAAACTAAATTTGGATATTTACGACTACTTCCAGCTGTAGTAATCTCAAAAATCATTCAACGGTGCGTTCCACCTGAATAACGTTAATAACATGATATTTTGGAAATTTTACAAGAAATATATTTTTAATTGTTATCGATTTTTTCGTGAACCTCCCATTCCCCCTAAAATCCATATTATGAAATGTTGCATACTAATCAATGAAGAAAGCCGCCATTTTGTATTAACCTTCAATTTTTTTTATTGAATTTCACTTCAATAAGTTCCCTAGTACTTCCTTTACCAAAAAAAACACGTCCTCGTTGATTATGATTACTGAAATGAATAATCCTCATTTCATCAAGTCGCTGACGTCTTTCTTACTTCAATGTATATTTGTATTTTTGAAAATCGTATTATAACGTAAAATAAAAGAACTACGAAAAAAAAAACTTTATTTCTAACTCGACAAACAAATTTATAAAGGGAAATTAATCTTAATAACTAAACAACGAAATTCCTTTTAGCGGGCGTTTAATTTTTCATAAAATATGAACACCTGGTCATATCGAATTCGTAAGCGTATTCGAGGTTAAAAAAATTGGAAAAATATTTACCGCTGACAACATAATTTAATCAACAATTAGGTAATCGATAACGAACAATAGTCTTTTTTTTTACTACCGTAATCGTGTATCTGTGTGTGGGAGTGCTTCATAAAAAAAATAACCCAAATCAAATACCTGTATCGTTTCCCACGAGTAATTTTCCTGATAACGTGATACGTCCAATTACCCTGCAAAATGCAATTTCAAGTCCAGATCGCCTGACATTATTAAGAAAAAAAGAATATTTTACGTATTGAAAAAAAAAGCGTAAATTCAGAAGGAAAAAAAAACGTTAATGGAAGAAAATGCAAGTAAACTATTCTCAAAATATAAATATAAAATCTACGCATAAATCATAATTTAAAGGAACCAAGTCGAACGAACAGAAGGAAAAAAACCATCACAATAACAATGGTAATACTACGTAGAAGAACACTGAGAAAAGAAATTTCGTTATAAAAATAAATCGATTACGACGAAAACTAATTCTTCAATTCAAAAAGGTGATAAAATGTTCACAACGATACATAAATATTCACAACTCATCGATGCAGTAATCATAATTATGGCACTATGACCATTTAACCGCCACTTAGACATGTACTTTTCAAACTCTCTGCGTTATTTATGAACTGAATTATTAATAAGGACTCGTTTAACGTCTTGGAAATTATTACAAGTACGTAAGACCTTATTTACCATTCGAATTTTATACTCGATAGCTTCGAATGAGACATAAAGTACAGCAGCGATCAAGCTGAATGTAATATAAATATCACAACGCGAAAAATACACTAAGAATTTCATTTACAACCTAATCTCTTCGTAAAGGAGCAGCGTAAAATGGTAAATATTTTTTAGGCTCGTCGAACACGTAAACACGAAAATAACTTCACATCTACGTGTATAAATTACGCTATAACGATAAATAAAAACTTGATCGGAACTGAAAATACAACTAAACAATTCGTAAATTTAACAGGAAAAATTCGAAGCTACGAGCGAAACAAAATCACGCTGCAAAATACATCACCATCGAAGCGAAAACAATATACAAAAACAAAAGTGAAACATTATAAACAATAACAACACAACGTTTTTTAAAGTTGCTTAACAGAAAACAAAATTAGAGAAACACAAAGACTAGATGCGGAATAATTAAAATTACAAGGAAAATACATGGAAATCCTCATTGAAAAAATTTCATCGATGTGCTTTCATCATTCCATCGGTAACTTAAAAACGAGATCACTTAATACTAGAAGCTTCTTACTGTGCAATAAAAAGCTAGCAATGTACATGGATAATTACGATGACGATGTGACTAGATATTGACTATCTTCGGAGCTTTTTATATGCATGCGTCGTACTTCGGATAACGAACGAAATGACGCCGGAGGTATCAGCGAAAATGTGCTGTTACATCTTCTTTCTGCATACAGAAACGGTTTATTAATCGCATATCGGCCGATGAGATTAATTAGGCGTGGATGAGATATATACGTGATTAGCGACGATAATGACCTTTTGCTTCGGCACTGGAAGAACGATGCGATGATCGTGTTGGAATGCTTAGATTTGGTGATACGAATCCAGACGATATGGAATCCATTATCGATTCTCCTAAAAATACGATATAACATTGGTTTGGCGAACGGTAATCGCGAATTGATAAGATACGTACTCGAATAATGATGCGATTTGAAAGAACTTTTACCTCCGAGGCTTTCCTAAAAAAATACAAAACATGTACATAAGGTATGCTACGATATGAAACTACGATAAACTTACGAACTTACTTGACTAGAATTTTCGAATCTGAAAACAGGTGACCTTGGCCAGTTCACAGGTGGCGGACTTCTTACCATGTGTTTATGAAATTCAGGAATGGTTAGTGGATCAACATCTGGAAGTAATACCTGAGAAAATTGAAACAATATTCGAAAAATAACTAAAAATTCAATCGAAATTTCGAAAATTTTCAAATTATTAGAATAGTTTTAAAATCATTACAATAGCTCATTTTATTACAAAAAAAATCTACCTGTGGTACGTTTGTAACGCCTTCTTGTTCTGGTTCAGCAACAAAACTCTCAGCTAAACTCTCCCTACTTGCTAACACCTAGAAGTTAAATTTCACATGAAAATTATACCCAATCCATGAACTTACAGTTAAATAATTACTTTTAAAAACGGATCATCTTGTCTGGATAATCTCAAAGCTTCCATATCATGATCGATATTTTTATTACGCGATGGAATAGATAAAGCTGGAGATGGTGGATACGGTGAAATAATATCTCGAACGGAAATAGATGATGGAATGCATGCCACACTGCAGCTTAAACGTTTGGCTGTATCTACAATAGAAAAATCATTACAGACATATTCCTTCAAAGTGAATATTTCAACAGGTTTACCATCACGAGATAATTTTTCGTTGTATATCGAAGAGCAACTATTCCTTTCGCCACTTTTCAAGCATAATTTCTTCCACTTGAAAAACTTTGTTAAAAACGAAATCGGTGATTTCTGCAATTCATTTTTATCAATTCCCTTCTCATCTGAATTGTGTAACATGACACTGAAATGAAAAAAATCAATGTAATCGATATCGTTCTATTTTCAGGTACGAAATCAAAAACAATACAAACTGTTGAGACTATCGAAATACAAATAAGTATAAATGAGATTATTCAATTTTACCTATTTCTCAATCCTTATGACCGAAGCTTCAAGTATATAAAATTAACGCAGCTATTTCTTCATCGCATTTAATCCGCGGGTAAACGTGAAGTACTCGATGTGAATACGAATTCTAATTTACACAACTACTCTACAAATTGGCTGTTTAAAGACTGTTTTATAGCAATTAATAATCAAAGCTTCAGAAGAAAATTTTTTCCACTGTTTATACTTTAATTCCATAGATAACAAAAAGTGGGGGTGTCGTTTTCAAAGAACGAAAATTCACGAAAATGAACGAAATTCACTCGCTAATCTAGCGACGAAAAAAGATACTAAATTTCTCATTTTTGATTGACTGATTTCTTATCAAACACTATAAAATGGGCCAATCAGGTAATGCTCAAGAATTGCTCAACGATCGACGCAAAATCGCGGATCGACGGTTTGACGCTTCGAAAAGTGCATGATTGAAGTGCATTGTAAACAATCAATTAAAGTATTTGTTGATTAATCTTTGATTAATTATCCATTAATTTTTGTGCTCTGTTGCCTATTGTTTTAATTACTATAATTGTATTCAAAAATAACCCGGACTACTACGAAACATGACTCGAGTTGAAATATCCTACGGTCAACATACCGACATAGTAACCGAAAATTTCAAATCATTTCTTGAAAACGAAACCTACATAGATTTAATTTTCGTCTGCGCGAATAACAGAAAAGTAGGAGCTCACCAGATAGTAATGGGCTGCTTAAGTAAATTTTTATCCAACGTAAGTACGTAGAAGGAATCACTTCATAAGAGCATCACAATCATATCTCATCTTCGATGTTACAGTTGTTGATACAAAATCAAAACGAAACGAAAGATAAAATCATTTATATCTATGTTCCCGATATTAGAGCCAGAATAATGAAACATATCCTAAAGTTCGTTTATACCGGGAAAGTTATGGTGAATAGAGAGGAACTGGGTGAATTCAACGACGATTTGATTGTTTTAGGAATGCCACTTTCAGTTATCACATCGGTAAATAAAGTAAGTTGAAATCAACATCGATTAACGGAAAACTAAATCCTGTACTCTTTAGGGTCAACCAAACATTCCCGCGGGATGTACTCAAACAGCAAATACTCCGATTCCGCCGAGTTATCCATCGAAAGATCCCATACCTAGTATTAGTATGCCTCAAAATGATACCAATTTAAGAATATCGAATGTCGAGTCTCTAAACGCTTCAACTTTCAATGTGAGTTGTCTATATGTTCGAATGCATTCCAATGGATAATTTTATCTCGTTAATTTACAGTCTTCTTCAGTGTACGCTGGTGTAATGAATACGTCTAGATTCCTCAACCAACCAGATCGACTGATGCCCATGACAGCTATGAATCCTAATCCATCGAGTACATCGGCATTTGGTATATACATATCTAATTATTTATTTATTCGACTTATAAATTTATAAAATCATCAATTAGTTGCAGCGCCCAGTTTGACACCAACAAAAGGACCTCAGATATCCGCCGAAGTGATGTCTAGTCCAAGTCCTAGAACATCTACTGCATTTCTATCGACAACAGAAGTAAATTTCGAGGTTTTGTGATTTTAAGTATATTTCAGATTTTAATTCATTCGTTTTTTTTTCAGTCTACAACCGAAAGTCCTGTTAAATCGCCAGCGAAAGGAGAAAAACGTCGGAAAGCGCTTTCAAACAGTGGTAAAAAATCGTTGAAAATTGACCAATGCATTAACTTGGCTGAAAGCGATGAAGATAATGATATCATTACAATTACCTGATTTCTTTAGCGTATCTCCAGATTGCATTTTTTCCCCTTTTGTTCCTTTTATCGAGAAATACCTTATTTTTATGCATATTTTTTTGTTATTGATTTTCTAAGTTATGGTTACCATTTGTTAAGTATATCGAAAATATGATCTTTCCGCGTTGGTGACCTCATTGAAAACGATGTTTTATAAATTAGTGATTTTTTTATGACTGAGTTTTTTTCTAAACGAACGAATAAACATTATCGCACGTTTATTTAATCACATTATTTTTTGCGGACAAAAAAAGGGAATAATATTAACTTAATATACGGTAAAAATAAATAATAAAATACAACAGAGAAGCTAGTCTATTGGAGCAATTTAACTATTATTTGGAATGATAGGTAATTTCTAATTACATTAAATAAATGAGAACATAATACTCGTAAGTTGAAAATCCTATACAATATCACAGCCTTTAATAAATAACACAATAATACGACACTCGATATCCGTTCATTAACAATTCCTATACATAAGCTAAGCACACATTTAAAAAAATTTCAAACAAAACAATTTTAAACAAAAATATAACAATAACACAAAATAAAAAGTCGAAATAAAAATAAAAAAGTATAACAAGGAACAACGACATGTCATATTCGATTCATTTGTAGGAACATTATGAGGATGGTTCAGATGACCTCGACTCGTCTCGACATATCGCACATTTTAAAAACTATAACGTCATCAAAATCAACGAAAAAATTACGAAAATTACGATAGGTTGATTCCATGAAGCTTTACACGTAGGTAGATGGTCTTTCTGGTATTTCGCCGACGGTGGAATATTCATCGGTGGTTTACACCATTCTCCGGTTTTATCGAATTCGTTCTGTGATAATTTCGAAATTAAATGACGCCGAATAAAATAAAAATTTTCCTCTTACTTTGCAAATTTCTTCGCACGAGGGACACGAAATAACGCCTTTGTGAAGCCATCCATGAGCCATGATTCTAATGACTAATTCTTGTTGAGGAAAATAACACGTATACGAGTAATTACCGACCTAGAAAAAGAAAACTCGATGAGTCGATGAATGAACGTCGAACACGTGAAAGTGACTAGCGGTGATTACCAATATATGTAAACGTCCCGTGTGGCACCTATATCGATAACATCCCGAGCCCCAATGCTGCCATTGTCTAATTTGATTACACGTCTGTTCCTCCCACATTTGATCGGTGTGATCGAAACATCGTGAATTCTCGCCATATGCTTCCAAAGCGAAATTCTTATCGGGATCTGTAAATGATATCGGGTAAGATAGGCGAATCTATGGGTAAGAAACGAGTTCTTACGTGGATTATTTTCGGCGTATTGGCAATGCGATCCTCGTATCACGACGTTTTTCGATCTCCACGTGAACTCTTGGATATAAGGGCAGTAATCAGCCAAACTCACTGAACCGCCGTAATAAGCTTCACGTCCCGGCATCACGTGCGGTATAGAGTCGAAATTCTGCGAATTTAAATATGATGCAATTTATCATATCGAATGACACGTATTCGTGCCTCGTGTGTGAGTAAAAAAAAAAACATCTCGTTAGAACATGCGCGTTATAAAAGAACGTAGAATATGTTCTAAAGTCCGAATTATTTTTAAAATTGCAAAATTAATCATCGCGGAATACCACGTTAACAAACCTGATACATAAGAGGTAACGGATCAGTTTGCTCGACGAGATTGCATAATGCTACAGAACTCCGATCATCGGTGCATTCTGTTTCCAAAGGATCTTGTTTTACTTTATCGCAAAATGGATGAATAGACAATCCCCTAAAATATGAATCGAAATTAATGACGAATTTTCATCCGAGCACAATACCACATACTTGTTCCTTTTCGAGTCCATCCAATGTTTACAGCTTTTCATCACAAAATCACACCCCAATCCTTTACCCCAGCTCAATTCCTGCGCCATAGAGTAATTCGCTTTGTACCATCCAGTATCTTCCATTAAAGCCAGCGTAAGACGAGAATATACCGGATTCTGTGTATGAGTTCCGGTCATCGCTTCGTTCTGTCGATCAAAATACACCTCGTGAAATCTCGAACGCGTAATCATCAGCGGAGATAATTTTACCTCGAATACTCTTTTTTCCCAATGCGTTATAGCGGTACCATCTTCGCCTTGATCTTCCAATTCGGCGCCCTCGAGTAAAGAACAATTGAAATGTTTACGTACTTCATGGACAACTCGAGGTGTTACCATAACTTGTATGATTTTCTCAATTGCATCACCATGTACCGTCCAATTCCTCCGTATTACGGTTTTAATCACTCTATCGCTCCATTGGCGAGTTTGCAATCTGCGACGGAAATGAGGCGTGTTAAACGGTCGTGAAATTAACGCTAAGTCTATCGCGAAGATCGACACGAGGCGATAAAATTCGTCAAAATTATAATCTTTAATTCGTTCGTAATGTCGATCCACTTCATTCAACCTTGACCTTGTTTTTCACGCTTCGAAGCGGCCATGAACTCGGTTCATGTCCGAAACATTCCACAAACCATTGAATCTCGTATTGCCGAAAATTCTCTCCACCGAGTGATTAATTTCCGGTGTTAATTATCGTTTAATATACGCGTATTCGTCTCGTGTGTAAAAACCCGATGAAACTTACTTCTCGTTCAGACGTGGTTTACCATTATCTTCACGAGGTGTTAATGGATTACCGTTGCTGTCGCGGTAAAAAGCGAACAAGCTTACTGAGAAACCTAATGCGTGGAGTATTTCGTGTTTCACCGTCGATAGTAGTATTTCCAGCTCTTGTGGTTTTGTGCTGATGCTATCCGGACATAAATTAGCATGTCCGGCGATTGGTCTATGGAAAGGAAAAGTTGATAAGGTAAAACATGTTGAAAATAACATCGATTTCGTATTTTTCATTAGTTCATATGAGTAAGTAAATGAATATAAAATGAAAGGTATTTTTGAATATTTCACAGGTTAATCGTATAGCACACTTGGAAATCGAAATCATCTAGAATCGTTGAATTTTATTCATTTGATTACAGCAGCGCTTCAACAGTTCAGCGAACTCGTGTATAAATATGTATATGATAAGTTGATAACTTATCACTCATCTTTCATTACGTATTGTATTACCTGTCGAGAGCAGATTCCTGTTGACAATGAGCAGCATACGCGACAGTCAACCCTTTATTGCATCTTTCGGTCTTCAAAGCGCTAACATAGAAAACAAAATCGGCATCTTTGATGCCAACACTAACTTCGGAATCGACCACACTACATCCCATCCCGGAAGCATTGCACGTTTTGCAAACCTGCATCGTCAATTCCATCATCAATACGAAATTCATAATATACCTAAGCTTCAAATTACCGCTAAATGTTCCTCCGGAACCTTCACTTCGCCGCACATCGTCACCTCTTCGCAAGCATTTTTACAATACGGATACGGATCACCTTTTCTATAGAAGACTTGATTGTTAACGCATTTCCTGTAACATGCATACAGCAAAACGTGATTCTTGTCTCGAACTATACACCGGCAATGGGAAATATAACGAGTGTTTGTTATGTAAATGTCGTGTGTGTAACTAAGGTACACACGAATATACGTAACGGCTCGCGCTTCGTCATCTCAATTCTTCGGCTACTCTTGGCAGATGACCTTAGGCCTTAAAACGATATATGTACCGAGAGGAAGTACCGATTATTTGTTTAGAGTAACAATTTAATCCGCCTTAAGAACTAGGTGCTAGTCTTACGCAATGGTTTGTCGACCAAATGGCCGGAAGCTGGTCGGAATACATCATTAAGTTTGGAGTAATAATAATTGTGTACACATACGAGATTACCAGCCACCATGCTGCTCTTTACTTCGTAATAACCTACAAGATTACTACAAATAGATTACGCGTTTGCGGTTTGCGAATTATATCATTCGACTAAACATAATTTTCAACATGTCCAATGTGCTATCGAATTTCAACCTTCGTTCTTCATCGGATTATCGACGATGTTATGTCACGTTTTTGTAGCAGCATATCGTCGTGTTACGAGACATCTTCCAGAGATTACCCGACATAGAAGGCAACAAGGTTTTAATTTTATTATTGAAAATCACGAAATTATGTCGTACAACTTCCGCACTTGATTTTAAAGCTTAACAGCTTAAACGAAAGAAATTCACGATGCGGAGAAGTGGAGATCCTGTAAATGTTATTTTCGTCGAATCGTTCCACAAATACGAAGAAAATCGTGCAAACGTTTAGTAAATTTAACACGAAGACGGAAGTGACCGAGAATCAAATTATGAAATTTTATAGATGTTTTATTTCTGAATTACCATATCGAATTGAGTATAAAAATTAGGTATAATGAACGTCAATGTCTCAATGAAGCACTTGGCTGAAAATTTATCGATGTTGATACGACTTTAACAAAACGTGAAAAACTTCGACTGTAGAAAATTTTACAAGAAATCATTCGTCTACTTACTACTTACCTACTAAAGTATCAGTTATTGAACTAGATATTCTTTCATCAATTTTATTTCATCTTTTCCATTTAGTAGGTATGAATCAAAGAATTTACTATCAGAGACTTCACAAAAACATAAATATCTACTACCTATTATTTAACTAGATGAAATTCTAAATTTATGTGATACTGATGACTGATGAGATCTGATGATTTGAAATTTACTAGATTCTATTATGTATTTTTAAAAGTGTTGATATGTGGCAGAAAAAACAAAAAGACTTCCATAAAATAGTGCAATTGTGATGCTGTTTTATTTAGTAATCAGTAGTTCATTTATTGTTCCGATAAATTACGAATTACCTCGATTTCACGTAGGAGCATGATTTTTTTCAAATTTTTCGTCTCTATGGAGAAATTAGTCTTTTATAAACATATTATCGCAACTTTTATAAAGCATTGATGCATAATAAATTACACATATTTGATAAATCAAATTAATTCCATTTTCAAATAACATTAAAGAATACTGAAAATAAAACGAAACATCGCCAACGATCATACCACGTTGAATACACCGGTTCTCGTCCGATCACCGAAGTTAAGCAACGTCGGGCCTGGTTAGTACTTGGATGGGTGACCGCCTGGGAAAACCAGGTATCGTTGGCATCTTTTAAATTTTTTATTTTCGAATACATCAGTTTGAGTATATGATGAAGTGATGAGGTAAGTTACACCATAATAAGCAAAAAAAATCCAAATATGCATAAATCATACGTTTTTGCCAAAAACGCGTAAAAAATAATGTAAAATTAATACTACTGTTGTTTCACAGATCTTTAAAATTGAACCCCCATTTATTAAAAAAATCCTCGAGAGAATTGCAAAAATTTTTTCCTAATATAAGTGATTTTTTAGTTATATTTTGGGCAATTTTACATTTTAGTAAAATACGAAAAAGACATGAAATTTGTAAAAATACGCCTTTTTACCTCAAATTAATAAAATAAAGAAAATGAATTTAAGATATCCTAATTTCAGATATTTTCTCTTATTTCGATTCATTTTTTAATTTTTTTTTTGTCAAAGTTTTTTTCGATTACACTTTAAATATCAGATTTCTTTCAGTTTGATTTATTTTTTAAATTTATTTACATTTATTTATTTTTATCAAATTCTTTCAATTACACTTCAAATAGTGAAATCTTTCAAATCTAAAATATTTTTAATCACGAATTAAATTGAAGACTCGATTTAATTGGAACAAAATGACAAGACGTTCGTAAAATACGCGACTTTTTTTTTCTAATTTCAAAAACACGTTTTTTGTGAAAAATAATTTTCTTATACATATGCTAAACAATTTTTAATTTAAAAAACAAAACACAAAAAATTAAAATTTGAAAGTTTGTTTAATTCCTTTAAATTTTTATTTCAACAATTTTAACTTCAAGATGGCCTTTTTTCATCCACAAAATTTGCTCGCATGAAAAATATTCTGAAGTAAAAACAAAAAAATGAAAATTTTTTCAACAACTCGAAAATATTAAAGCAATAATACTTTTCCAGTTCCCGAAACTATTCACTTCATGCTCATTTCTAAATTCTAATTCACAAAAGGCCCCTTATAAGGATTAACCCACATTGGGGAGGGGAGGAGGTGTTAGCATTAATTGAGATAAAATGTTAATTTTTTTCAATTTTTAACATTATTTTGAACATCATTGTTGAAAAAAATACCCTCACCGAAAATTCTTGGTATCGGTACTGGTCGAAAAAAAATGGCGGAAAATAAAACTAAAATTCTCGCTATTGCTAATTTCAATGAAAACTGTTTAAATTAAGAATTTTATTGAGAAGGAAGGGAAGGGGAGGGAGTCATGATTTAAAAAAAAGCAATTGATTTGGTATTTATTGGGAACGAGGGGGTGTCAATTAAAAATAAAAGTTACTAATTTGGTATTTAGCTACTGGACGCAGTTTTGCGCTGGTTTTTCGGGGCCGATGAGGTGCCCAAACAAAAAAAAAATAGTTACGCCACCACTGAAATAATTTTCATAACCGTGTCGATTTTTTGCAATTACCAATATTCAGCACTCTTGTACAAAATAATAATACGCTTCTTATTCCGAAAACACTTCGGTTTTAAAATTTCAACGAAACATTTCCGGAAATATTTTTTCAGAGAGATACACAATTACTCACCTATTTAATCTAATAACATTTTCAGTCTTTCTAACCATCAGAGCTTCTTCCCAGAAATGAACAGCTTGCGGTAGAATGGTGTTCTGCAAAAATACGTAAAATATTACCCTAATCAACTCGACAGCGACATCGGGTTACGTTGAAAAACGACGACGCCGTCTTAATTCGCGAACAATTATACGCAGGTGGATGCACAAACGTCGAAGTTTCTTCACACATCGTCCGCTGTACACGCCGGAGCCGTAATTACTCGGCTTAAATATGTACTTAAAAATCACCAGTCACGTTTGAAAATCAGCATCTAACAAATAACGCCAATTCGCGCAAACTACCATAATTTTTTCTCTTTTGCTTTTCGCTAGAGTTTCAAAACTTCGTACGTCACGTATAGAACAATCATCAATAAAACTAACGACGGCAATTAATAAAACTTACATTTATCAACAGGAATTTCTCTTCGTCTAATCTGAAACAAGAGAAAATGGCGAAAATTATATAATTTTCCGACGCTCGCGGTAATTTAAAAAATTACGATAAAAAGATGGTTTAATATTTTGTGACATTTTTTATTACGTAATTCTGCTATCGATTTCGGTCAAAAATTCACCTGCTTCGTGGCTCCCTTTACCTATATTTAAATCGAGGCGTGATTCCTGATAAATTAAATTCATTCGCATGACTAAACTCGACTATGCGTCGGGTATTTTCGACAGTGAAAGTATTGGCGTTGGCTCACGATCGCGTTTTTTCGCCAACTTTGTTGATTTCTTCGAAAAAACCCCCTTTGCGCGAACAATCGCCTTCTCTTTTATTTCCGCCATAAGAACAATCGAAAATACCAACTAAAAGTTTAATCCATTAAGGCTAATGAACCAATTAAGTATAACAATACAGTAACCTTGACCAGCCTACTAATTATATAATAAAACAAAGAGTTTCAACTAAAGATTCATTTAAATCGATCGCCCCGAGAGGTAGTTTTATACCCAATCAGGAAGTCCGTGTAATCTGTGACTTATTGCTTTTCCGTCAATTCAGTTATCATTCTGAATGGATAATTTAAACGTTTTAACGGCTGTTTGTTTTTCGTATTCTTTCACTAATCTGTGAATTTATCGAAGATGACGAGCGATAAATGGAGATATCGTCGAGGTTTTATTTTTCAGAAAAATTGCTCAAAAAGGTGTTGATGTGCTCGAGCGATGGCGAAATTTTAAAGTAAAATGTAATTTTACGGGTCATCGCGATTAAATGAGATTTTACAAAAATTGTCATGTAAAATATACGCGTGACTAATTTCATTTCGTTATTGAAAAATATGAAGATTTGCCGTATTTTTCAGATTAAGATTTTCCAAGAAAGAGATTGAGTTCACAAGATGACAAATTTTCACAAAATAACATCTCGAAAATAATTTAATCTGAAGGAAAAAACAATCAAATGTTGAGGGGGTATTTCCTCATTTTTAAATCACCTCCTGACAGACATGAACTAACTGGAAAAGAATTCAATAGTAATAAATGCTTAAAGGGAGGTAAAGTGGAGTTCACCTTCCTAGAGAGAAAAAATGGAGTTTAACTTCCAAGGTAGGTAAACTGGAATTTTTTATCCTAGGGAGATAACGTAGTGTTTACCTTAAAGAAGTAAAGTAGAAATGAAACGTGGCGGGGAAAGGGAGGTAAATTGGAGTTTAATAGGGAGGTAAACTGGAATTTACCTTCCTAGGGAGATAATGCAGTATTTACCTCAATGAGATGGAGTAGCAATGCAACAAGGAGGTAAAGGGAGGTAAAGGGAGGTAAAGTGGAGTTTATTTTCCTAGGGAGGTAAAGTAAAAATGAGATATGGAGGGAAAATGTAGTGATTATGCTAGTTATCATTTCTACTAAAATTGAAATTTTTCAAAACAATTTTGATACCAAAACTATAATAATTAAATTCAAGAAATGCAATTAAATTCAACAAACGAAAATTCTTTTCACTTTGTATTTCGAAGAAGATATACTTACATAATCCCATTTTTTTAAAGCTATAAATATTGTTGTTTTAAAATTAAAATTTCTATAAAAAAAATCAATTTTCGTCAAAAGTTTCGTTTTTACTTTACCTCCCTAGGACGTTGAACTCTATTTTACATTCCCTAGGGCGATTATTACTACTTGTGGGGGAGAGGAAGAAAATCTTACAGTTCGAAAACTAATCACGGGAATTTAATTATTTTGAGCTCATTTCGCAAAGAATTTGAAAGCTTTCAAGTTTGAGCATAACACATTTTTTCATAAAATTATTTTTTGTTGAATTAAAAGCGAATAACTAAAAGTCGAGTAATTGACTAAAAAAAATCACAAAATCCGTTTTATTTCGCGAGATAATAATTTAAAAACGGGGTCAATGACCTAAAAATATCTTTAGTGGATTTTATAGAGAATTTAATAAACTTTACTTTTTATTTGAGGTATTTTTTTGATGAAACCAGTTTTTGTCATGTTAAAGCGAAAAACAAAATAGTTATGTGCAATATTTGCTCAAAAATTACGAAAAAATCATCTTTTTTGGAAACTCATACAACACAATTGGCTTAACCGATGCTTAACTTCCTGGTGCTCATTTTGTAGACAATTTAGTGGGCTTTAATTTTTAACTAACCTATTTTCCCGATTAAACCGGTTTTCGGAAAGATACACGAAAAAAAGTGATTTTGGGAGGCTAAAATCTACCAAAAAAAAAGGCATCGATGGAGTTGTCGACATTTTCTTTCTTAGCTTGGCAACACTGTACATGATTTTATTCCGCTAGTTGCTAATTTTCGCCAACAACAGAACGTTGGTAGCATTTCTTCATATCATTTTGATGCAATCGTTAATCAATGTTGCCAACCAAAATTACCACGAAAAAATTATAGAAACTAATACGCGCAGTGATGGGGAAAAAATTCCAAAAAATCGAGCCACTTTGCGGCCTCCATTTACGAATGTTTTCAAGCTGGAAACTAATTTTTGAATAATTTCACCGCAAAATGAAATTTATTTGAACTAAATAAAGAATTGAAGTACTTTTGAGCTTCGAGTACGTACTTATTTCAATAAAAGACTTCCGAAGCACTTGAAGAACTTCGAAAACCTATTAAATACCTCGAATCATTCGAAAAACAGCGCTTTTGATAATATATTTTAAAATAGCAATTCCATCGAGAACCCAGTAGGACCTTATTAAGCCATTGATACCAAAATGAAAAACGACAATTTTACTTTCAAATACACCCAAGTCTTTCGAGACCGAGACGACCATAAAACTTGACCGATTCGATATCGTAGTTTTGCTGGAGGAATGAAATTTTTTTTAGGAAAAATTCAGCATCGGGAAATTATGTTTCTTACCTGTAGACGCTTTCGTCATAATACAACAATATTCTTAAAGACTGATTAACGCTTCTTTTTTTCATAACATGAGCAGGTTCAATATGCACGTCGTGTACGACCTGGAAGCAAAGAAAATGGAAATTTCAGCATTACGATGAAGTAATCGAGGCGTTGTCGGTTGTCATATCACAACTTGGAGCGAATTTTGTCGCAATTGTCTATATCGAAATTATTGATAAAGCGTAAAATTAAATTAATCAAAAAAAAAATTACAACGGTAGCACGAACCAAACGCACGTCTTCTGATCGCCTACGAATATTCGATTCAACACATAAATTACATATAAATTACCCTAAAGAGGAATAATTTTCAGTTATTTTCAAATTCGCCACAGACAACTACGAAGTCGTGAGAGGCTATTTGGCAAATGATCACTCGGTCCGTGATCTCGGACGAAGGGTAGACGAAGATGTGTGTACATAGATGTACATTACAACCACACAATTGAATCTGTCACCGTTATAATTTTATTAGCGAATTCGATGGTTTATATGTGCCACACATTGCGACACCTTTCGCTAGTATCGCATAATAAATGCCGACTAATTACGTGACTGCGGCGTTACACTTGATTTGGCGAGTCAAATGCAATTTATACGCGTTAGCTTTGTTCCCACATAAGGTGTTAATGTCGGCGTTATCTCATTACAGGTATATTTTCCTATGCACCGTAGGCCGCCTACTCGCATTCGCATCTGCATAGCGCGCGCCGAATAATTCGTCACGTTCGCGACTATATCGCGAATACCGCTTATCGCCTCTGTTTCAATATAATTATCTAATATTTCACGCTACCGCGAATACTACATATTCGTATCAACTCCGGCCGGCCGGGCTTAGCGGATTATAGTTTTATCGAAGCGACCAATTCGTGTCGAGCACCAGACAACGCAAATATTCAATCTATATCGAACCTCGAAGCTCGAACGCGAAACGGTACACGGCATCTCGGCCGTACCATTAATTGTTCTCTACGGTGCACTGTCATAAAGCCGATAATACCTTTAATGTAATTATATAATAAAGGCTTCATCGGTGTTTGCATTCGAATAGAGGTATCCGGACGCCGAAACGCTATCTTTGATTAATTACCACCTTTCCGGCCTTTCGATTGTTTCCGCAACGATTACCCCGGTAGCATTAACGCATTTACCTCAAATTTCAGGATTAGGCTTTGATAAATTGAAAATTTCCCCGGCAAGCGGTAACATGAAAAGGTCAGAGGGGTAATCGAGTTGCGATCATTTGAATTCTCCGAAAAGTACGAGAATCTTCAAAGCGAAAATGTTGAATTTTACCGAGTTGCGAATTTACTCGAATGCATGAAAATAGTATGAAAAATTGACATTTCTCTCGGAAGCGTCCACTGTGGCGATACCTTCATAAGTGATTAATCGATGTAAAGTGAGCAAAAAAAAGTTGATATTGAAATATTGAAATTGAAATTCTAGAGTCGATAAGTTGATACTCAATTATTGAAATCGAAATTTTAGAATCGATGAGTTGATAATGAAATATCGAAATCGAAACTCTAGAGTCGACAAGTTGATATCGAATTATTAAAATCGAAATTTTAGAACCGATGAGTTGATATAAAATTATCAAAATTGAAATTTTAAAATCGATGTTACTATCGAATCGAAATCGAATTTCAGAATCGATAAGTTGATATCGAATTATTAAAATCAAAATTTTACAGCCGATAAGTTGATATTGAAATATCGAAATCAAAATTCTTGAGTCGATAAGTTGATATCGAATTATGAAAATCGAAATTTTAGAATCGATAAGTTGATACAAAATTATTAAAATTGAAGTTTTAAAGTCGGTAAGTTACCATCGAATTATCGAAATCGAATTTCAGAATCGATAAGTTGATATCGAATTATTAAAATCGAAATTTTAAAATCGATGAATTGGTATTGAAATACCGAAATCGAATTCTAAAGTCGATAAGTTGATACTGAATAATTGAAATCGAAATTTTACAGTCGATAAAATCATACTGAAATATCGAAATCGAAATTCTAGAGTCGATAAGTTGATAAGAAATTATCAAAATTGAAATTTTAAAGTCGATAAGTTACTATCGAGTTATCGAAATCGAATTTCAGAATCGATAAGTTGATATCGAATTATTAGAATCGAAATTTTAGAATAGATGAGTAGATATTGAATTATCGAAATCGAATTTCGGAATCGATATGTTGATATCGAATTATTGGAATCGAAATTTTAGAATCGATAAGTAGATAAAAAAATTATCAAAATTGAAATTTTAAAGTCGATAAGTTACTATCGAATTATCGAAATCGAATTTCAGAATCGATAAGTTGATATCGAATTATTAGAATCGAAATTTTAAAATCGATGAATTGATATTGAAATATCGAAATCGAAATTCTAAAGTCGATAAGTTGATACTGAATAATTGAAATTGAAATTTTACAGTCGATAACATGATATTGAAATATTGAAATCGAAATTCTAGAGTCGATAAGTTGATATCGAATTATTAAAACCGAAATTTTAGAACCGATAAGTTGATACAAAATTATTAAAATTGAAATTTTGGAGTCAATAAGTTGATATCGAAATTTTTTGAATCGATAAGTTAATAAAAAATTATCAAAATTGAAATTTTAAAGTCGATAAGTTACTATCGAATTTTAGAATCGATAAGTTCGAAATCGAAAAGTTGCGGTATCGATATGAAAATATTCAAAATACTGATTTCGTGGACGAATGTTGCTATCGAAATAACGAAATCGAATTATCAAAATCAAAATTAAGCTATCGAAATATTAACAGCAGTTTTTCAGAGGAAAAAAGAGCTAATTTTTGAAGGGGGGGGGTCTCCGAATAACATACAAGAGCTTTATTCAAAATGAAATTCGAAGATCAAATCATCAATTTGCCAACCGGTCCCCACGTTTTTACGTATCTACTTATCTAGCCACTTCGTGACCTCCAAGAAAACGTAAATACACGTCAGAAAATCGTAAAAAAAATTAAAAACAACATAAAAACGCCGCGTTAAAATATCGAAATCTGTGAATAAAAATAGCGAAAAACGAAAACCGCCACTCGGAACATCATAAAATGGCGGGAAGCTTTTAATTACGAGTAACTACACGTATTGAATATTCAATCTAAGCGTTATTTCCAGCTTTAATTTTTTACGACTTTTCTCAATCTATCGGCTAAATTACCTCTCTCTTGGTACTTTCTTAACGTTATTAAAAATGTACGCGTTACGTAAATAATTCGAACCTTATGAGCGTTGAGTTTTATTGCATCTTTAATGAAATATGTACATAGGAGTATTCGCATCGGTACAGTTTCGCAATACGTTATCAGCATTAAAACGCATCCATTTCGTTTTCAACGTGCTCGTAAAGTTTCGCATATATAATCTAGTTTCGCAGCATTTGCTGGTAGCGTTTAGTATGCGCATATAATTGAAATATTAGCAAAAAGTAGGAAAAAATCGTACCGGATAATTACACCGAGTCTTTTCGAAGCTCGTAAAACTACTGTTTACTTAGTACAAATGCTGGGTTATTAAATTAAATGAAAATTTTTTCGTTATCTCGATACACCAGCGCAGAACGCTTCAAGAGGTGATACCTGCGACGGAGCGTTTGGTTTTGTTTTCAATTTCTCATCATTATCTTTGAAAAAATTGTTGCAATTGTATAAAAAGAAGCAAATTAGTAAGAAGATTAGGAAAATTGAAATTCAAAATATTGAAATCGAAAAATCAAAATACTGAAAATCGCCAATTGAAATCGGAATCGAAATAACGATTATACTGATATCGAAATATCAAAATCAAACCGAAAATCCAAATACGAATCAAAAGTCGAATAGCGAAATCGAAATGTCAACACATCAAACTTAAATCGAAATATCGATCGAAATTAAATAATCGAAATCTGAATATCGATATCAAAGTGTATAAAACATCAAAATCGAATATCGAAATTGAATTATCGAGAATCAAGATCTCATTGTTGAAAGCAGAATATCGATATCGAAATTTAGATAATGAAATATTCGTATCGAAATATCAAAATAAAATTAAATAATCGAAATCTGAACATCGAAATTGAAGTATCGAGAATCAAGTTCGAGTTATCAAAATCAAAATATCGATATCGAAACAAAAATATGAAGTGAATGAATCGAAATTAAATAATTAAAATCTGAATATCGAAATCAAATATCGAAATTGAATTATCGAGAATCAAGATCGCGTTATTGAAATCAGAATATCGATATCAAAATTTAGATAATAAAATATTCGTAACGAAACATCGAAATAAAATTAAATAATCTAAATTGAAAAACCGAGACTCAAGTTCGAGTTATCAAAATCAAAATATCGATATCAAAATAAAAATATGAAGGGAATGAATCGAAATTAAATAATCGAAATCTGAATATCGATATCAAAGTGTATAAAATATCGAAATCGAAGTATCGAGAATCAAGATCGAGTTATCAAAATCGAAATATCGATATCGAAATAAAAATATGAAATGAATGAATCGATATTAAATAATCGAAATCTGAATATCGATATCAAAGTGTATAAAATATCGAAATCGAATATCGAAATTGAAATATCGAGAATCGAGATTGAGTTATCAAAATCAAAATATCGATATCGAAATAAAAATATGAAGTGAATGAATCGAAATTAAATAATCGAAATCTGAATATCGATATCAAAGTGTATAAAATATCGAAATCGAATATCGAAATTGAAGTATCAAGAATCAAGATCGAGTTATCAAAATCAAAATATCGATATCGAAATAAAAATATGAAGTGAATGAATCGATATTAAATAATCGAAATCTGAATATCGATATCAAAGTGTATAAAATATCGAAATCGAATATCGAAACTGAAAAATCGAGACTCAAGTTCGAGTTATCAAGATCAAAATATCGATATTGAAATAAAAACATGAAGTGAATGAATCGAAATTAAATAACCGAAATCTGAATATCAAAATTGAAATATCGGGAATCAAGATCGAGTTTTTAAAATCCAAAAATCAATATCGAAATTTAGCGAATAAAATATTCATATCGAAATATCGAAATAAAAAAATGAAGTGGGAAACTTAATAAATCGATATTAAATAATCGAAGTCTGAATATCAAAATCGAGATATCGTTATCAAAATACAAAAATTGAAAAATCGAAATTAACTT
>QBDW01001298.1:0-31135 GCA_003261595.1 Maconellicoccus hirsutus
CATATAAAACACGTTTTACGTTGTTTTAACCTTTTCATTTTCTACCCACTCTTCAAATTCCAAAACAATACTAATTATGTGATAAAGGAAAAGTATAAAATTATTTGCAGTGAAATTCAAATTATATACTTATGACATACCTTTCATCGAAGGAAATGATAGAAATGATACATTATCATCACAACTATTTGAATTTGAGTGAAGTTTTAAAAGGTGCCACTTGACAATATATTTTCGATTAAATTTTTACCACAAACTGAACAACTGAAATGAACTCGTTGTACGCAACATCAACACACCATACGATAACCGTGATAAGAAAAACGAAGAAGTACAAAAAAAATATGTTGCATCTCTGAATTCATTTGCTTTTGCTGAAAAGTAACTGTTTCTACGCGCTCGTCCGAGAACGTTTAGACTTTGACGTTTCGTGTCTTTGTCACGGCACACAGAATCGTCACGAAAAAGCGTCACGTGGTTGTCATGGTAAGCATCGTCATGACGACATGTCGCTCTCATGAGTGATGATGTTGATATTTTCATGTCATGATAACATGTCATAGATGACACGTCATTGTTATGATGATGTGTCATGGTTACGAGTGGCAAATGACGTCAAATAACGTTTTCTGATGAACATCATTGTCTCGAAGTGACACTTCATGTTTCAAGTATTTTAATTTTATCACTTGCGAAAATAATTTTCAACGAGATCATGAATTTTCAAGGTATAGACGTATAGAGCTTGATACAGTTCACCAGTCAAGTACACTTGTCTGAAGACAGATTCATTCATTTGAATTCGCTGGTAGAAAATTTAATCAAAAAATTATGTAATGTAACGAGTTAGTCAGTAAATCCGGTTCAATTCGAGTTTCTCTAATTTTAAGTAAATTAATATACCTACGTAGAAAAATTCGCGTAATGGTAATTTACCGGTCATTGATAATTAACCGAAGAATTCAAGATCCGTCGGTTCTTTTCCATTAACACATTATCTTCATGTTCGTACCATAATGACAATACGTAACATTCTTTTAAAAGTCTGTATTCCTTGCAGGATATCTTGACGATGAAACGATGCATATGATGTCGGTACCAAGATGCGGTGTACGAGATAAAATTGGCACAGCCGGGTATTCACGATATAAACGATATATTTTACAAGGTAAACATTCGCACATGGATTATCTACGATAATATTCGAATATATTAAGGTGAAAAAATTCCTCGTAGGAAGTCGCTGGAAAACCAAAGATTTGACTTACAAGGTATCAAAATACACAGACCAAATTTCCAAGAAAACGATGGATAACGAAGTAGACCGTGCTTTTAGAATGTGGTCTAAAGTAACCCCTTTGAAATTTAGAAGAGTATATTCTGGATCGGTAAGTTACTCGTATTAAATTTTCGATATTACGAAACAAATCAAGGTCATAACTATCCGAAACCTTTCATCTGTACCTATATAGGAGAAAAAACATTTTGGAGAGGAAAAAAAAACAAATAAAGACGTTAAAGTATTACGTTCGAGTTGAAAAGTTGTTTATTCTACACGCAAGTTGCACGTTTAAAGCTGGTATAGCTGCGATGACATTGTTGAATTTAAATTTTCACCGCGCAACCTTTAAACACTATGTTTCCCAAAAGGGTTAGCTTCATTTGATGAGAGATATTTAAACCTATTCTGAAAGATAATAGAAACTACGTATTTTAACGCAGCTCGATGTTGCACCACGAAAACATTTGACAAAAAATTGTTATTTTACTGTTTAACAGAGTTTTTTCTTTATTTTTTATTCATGACCAAAATATGGAAATTAAATTATGCGTAAAGCAAGAAAGAAAAGGCAAATCGCCAGAAAAGCCCGCGTTTTTTTGTATCTTATTCGAATCGCGTTATGGTAAATATCTCGCTTTTTACGTTGAATTTCCATAACTTATTATAGGCTCATATTGATATAAGATTTGAAAAATACCAACACGGCGATTCAGATCCATTCGATGGACCAGGAGGTACTTTAGCTCACGCGTATTTCCCCGTTTACGGAGGTGACGTGCATTTCGACGACTCGGAGAAATGGACGATTAAAGTTGACTCAGGTGAGAAAAATAACACGTAGTAATTGCATCTTATGGCCTAATTCGCTAAATGTTTAATTCCCATCTTAGGTACAAATTTCTTCCAAGTAGCTGTACACGAATTCGGCCATGCATTAGGTTTATCTCATTCGGACGTAAGGGGCGCCGTTATGTACCCCTTTTATGGCGGATACGATCCATATTTTCAATTACATACGGACGATATCGAAGGTATACAGGCGTTGTATGGATCCGGTGGCATAGGAGGAGGTGGAGAAGAATGTGAAACAGACGAAGACAGCGATTGTGCCGGCAGTGGGACATCGACGACAACGGTTAAACCGCCTATTACGACAAATCCTCCGCACACGCCATCGCCTCCTGCCACAGATGGTGATCCGGAGTTATGTAAAGATGGATCTATCGACACTATATTCAACTCGAAAGAAGGCGTTACTTATGTTTTCAAAGGTAGTATACCTTCACATTTGAGATTTTTCAACGTGATTTTAACTAATTTTTGTACTTTATAGGTTCACATTACTGGAAACTCACCGAAGACGGTGTGGCCGCTAATTACCCAAAAAGCATTTCGCAAAGTTGGGTTGGTCTGCCGGGCAATATAGATGCAGCTTTTACTTATAAAAATGGCAAAACGTATTTCTTCAAAGGATCTAAATATTGGAAATATGATGGCAAAAAAATGGACGGAGATTATCCTAAAGATATTAACGAAGGATTTACTGGTATACCTGATAATATTCAAGCTGCCATGGTTTGGAGTGGCAATGGAAAGATATATTTCTTCAAAGGTATGTATATTTGGTTTATACTAGTGACCTATTTTTATATTCAATAAGGAAAAGTAGGATTCAATGGTCTAAGTTTTGCTACAAGAAAATTTGTGAAATTAGAAATTCATAAGGTCAATGCATTCAATCTGGGAAACCCCATACTGAGGTTCTCCAAAAAAATATCATGCAGGGGAATTTCAGCATCAGGGAGTACCTAGCAGAATTGTCCATGGGACAGTCATTTCGATGTTTAAACCGTAACCGTCCCATCTACAAACGGTGAAGGTCATGAAAAATTGGAACTGTAACCGTCTGTATAAATAACCATCCTGTCGGTTAATAACCCACAAGCAACGGCAGGCCCAAATACAAGTGCAGTGATGGTCAGGCCCATGCAGAGAAAATTCGGACCCCGGGGAAAAATTATACCAACTTCCTTCCCTTGAAAGGGATCAACATTTTTTCCAAGGGGCCCGTGGACTTAAAACATGCCATAGATGAAAGGTTATTGTTATGATGACATATCATGATACCGAGAAACATTTGATGACATGTCGTTGTTATGGTGACGTATCATGATCATGAGTGATATACCTACTGTATGATGACAGGTCATTATCATGGTGACTTGTTATGGTGATTGATTTGCATTTATAATGACTTGCTGAGATGAACGTCATTGGAATAGTAAAGTGTCATGATTGTGAACAACATGCATATGATCAGGTGTTGGTGATATATCGGATGACGTGTCATGATAATGTCTCATGATCATGTTATGGTGACAGGACATGGTGATCTGAATAATGACATATCATAGTAATATGTCATGACGTTGTCATGGTAATATGCATGATGATGATATATGACTAGTCACGCGATTACTTTTTTTCCTCTCCAAACCTGTTGTGCGGTGTATATTCATGTTTAACGAAAAACCATACCATATCATAGATGACTATTCATAGTCATGGTAACATGTCGTGGTCAGCAATAACATGTGATCATGTTATGGTAGCATGTCAAGTGACATGATATGATGACAAGTCATTGTTATGGTAACGTGTCATGGTATTTGTAGGAGTATCGGAAAAATCTAAAGATTTTGGTAGTTCTGTATAAAAGCATTTTGAATTTCTTAAGTTTCTAAAAATTACATCTTTAGTGTTCTCAACGAGAAAGCATCGACCTTATAAATTCTTCATATATTTTTACAATTACAGCGCAGTCTTATTGAGAATCGTTGCTTGTGTATCTGTATCGATAACTGCCTCTATTATCTTTACATTTAATTTCGGCTGTATTTAAAACATAAGTAATTTACGCTTATTTAACTAAAATCCAACTCTTTGACACGTTGCAGGCAGTAAATTCTGGAAGTTCGACCCAACTCAAAAACCACCAGTCAAAAGTAACTATCCGAAACCGATCGGTAACTGGGAAGGAATACCGAACGATTTAGACGACGCTTTTCAATACAGCAACGGTTATACTTATTTTTTCAAAGAAGGAAAATACTATAGATTTAATGACAGAGAATTTACGGTACGTAAATTTTTAACGTGATCTTCTTTAGTAACGCGACAATTATGTTGATATACATTAGGTACTCATCTCTACTGCAAAACTTATCTCGAGAACAATTTATGCTTTTTTATTGCATTTATTGTGCGGCTTTCCTCATAAGTTGAACCCTTTCGACAATACAATATGCGATCGGTCAATTTGTTACAAAATAATAGATATTTAAACGATATAAAATCTAGTATTTATTCGGAAAGTTTTAATTTTACAGGTCGATAAAACTGATCCACCTTTCCCACGTGATGTCGGTTATTGGTGGTTCGGATGTAAAGCGCAAACTAGAAGTAGTCCTGTAAAAAACGCGAATAATGACCAGGAAGAAAGTGCCAGTAATTATAGACCAACCTTATTTGACATTAAGAGAGACCGTACAATAAATCAAACGGTCGACATAACAGATATTATTCTCGATGCTGGTGAGTTTATATATTACCCGAAATTAGCAACATAATTCATACTTATTACGTTAAATTTACGACTTGAATTTCTTCGCCCATTTGCCTCAGAAAAATGCTCGTTTTCGGCCTATAGCACCCGAAAATTGCGCTTTTTTTATAAATTTTTTCCTTCATCGAGAATACTTCGATTAATTATGGTTCATTTGTCGTTGTATTAGCTGAAATACAGCTTTAATACGTGTAGAGCATGGTCTACAGAATTTCTTTAAAGAACCCTTTTTTTAACTCCTTTTAATGAGCAGAATTTTCGACGCTGTAATAATCGAAATAAAACGGAATATATTCAAAAAGCACCGTAGATACGCTTCCTGTAGTGTACGAGTAAGAAGCATGGATTTAAAAGAACTTAGATTGTAAATTGGTGCTTTTACCTGAAAGCTTGTATGCGCTTCAAGAGCTACAAATACAAAGCTTGTGAAATCCCGCGTTGTATACTTCGATAGAATTTTTTTTTAAGTATTTTCATTGGGTGCATCATTATCTTACTATTCATACAATGGAATCATTATTCGGTTTTTAATTTCTGAACGTAACAGGGCTTCCGTCAAATTATGTATAAATAATCGTACTAATGAAGATATATTATCGCATGAGATTGATAGAAATTTTACGCGAGATTATTTCTCGACTTTTACCTTGTTGGCGAACTCATCAAAGTCATTATTCATCGTAACAATCTTCACAAAATATCAATCGATAATCGTCAATTAATTTCAATTAAATAACATTTAATCTTTAGTCGTAAAAAGCCTGTGAAAAAAATTCCTGTCTGGTAAAAAGGATAGATGTGTGATCGGATTTCATGTTACCGCAAACGCGGTTTGAAATGAAGAAATAACTCTCGATTAAATCGAATTTTACAATTTATCTGTTCTTCCTCGGTTCGCAAACGTTTTCACTTCCAACAAATTATTTTATTGACTAGCTGACTTTTTCGAATTGAAATTACTCCGGTAGATGGGTTTATAAAACGAAGTAGGAGTCGAGGTATATGTATTTTTTTATCCTTAACGTACAATGAGCTGTTCTTTTTTTTTTTATCGTCTGAATCGAACGCGATGCTCGATTTTATCGAAGTACTACGCGAAACGGTCTGCGAGTTTTTCCCTTTTTTTTCTCCAACGCTGCAGTCGGAAAAGGAATTGCGAAAGTATCGGGGTTTTTTTGAGATTTTTTTCGTCACCATCTACGATAATTTTCTTCGAGTGACCGCTAAAAGGTTCGTATTTGTCGAGTAAACAATTTGCGAATTTAAATTACTAAAGCTGATTTTACACGATTCGATGATTTAACTGAACGAAAAGTGTTAGTCATTCCGTCGGGGATTAATTATTCAATTACTCGTATTTCTTATGGGCGGATGTTCGTTCTCTTCCTCTTGGTGTAGTTTGTAAAGAATTTTGATATCTTATTCGCCTTTTGTTTCGTACCATTTTTTCAATTGAGTTCAAATTTTAGTAATATTTTTTTCTCGAAAATTTGCGATTTTTGAAAAATTCGTATTTCGAAAAACGAATTGGTTATTTTTTGCGAGTAAATTCACGATATATGCGAAACAACAAGACATTTTTCAAGCCAAATCCGTCGCTGACGTAATGTTCTTGCATTTTATAAGAACCAAGAACGCAGAAAGTTTTCACGGTTTATTTCCTTTTGCCCGTTTTTAAAAACGTTGATGTATTCGTGTAGTCATTTTGATTCGAAATATTCTTCGAGGTATTAAAATCGCTAAAATGGTTTCAAGATTTCGCTTCACTCGAATTACTCGTAAATTTCAATTTTCACTTGGACGAATTCGAGCTGAATAATGGAAAATCCTTTATGCTATTTTTACCTGCGACGATTCATCGATTGTGCTAATTATCGTAATTGAAAATCTAATAAAGAAATGTGCTCTTTTTGATGTAAAACACCCTTATAAGAATATATTTTCCTCGTCGATGAAAATTTTAAAAGCTAAAAATACGTAAAATTCAAGCACAGATGTAAAAGGACACCTTGTTACGTACAACTTGCATTCTAAATATGCGCAATTTCACTGGGTAAATGCAATTTTTATAAACCGAAAGGTCGAATAAAACATTCTACATTATCCTCCCATTGGCGATAAAAAAAATCTCTATAACATGCAACTTTAACAAACACGATAAGTTGCATATTGCAATTCCGGATGGCGCACACAAATTGAAATACGATTTCCTTTAATCCTGTAATACGGCGAAAAGTAATAATCTAAATCGGTATAAATAAAATAACAAAACGAATCAAGGAGAATAAATGGAATCGGGCGGTCGAGATGATCGTAATAGGATATTTGCTTCGATAAAGAAACCTCGAATTAGGGAAACTGCGTTTGATACGTGAAAAAAACCCAGTATGTTTTGGTCGAATAAGTTACCCAATCAGGATTCAAATTTATGGCGATGTTTATCAAGTGTCATCGCGTTGATACGTCTTTTCCGTGATATTTCTTACGTACATTTTCGTCTATTCGACGACGAAGGTTAACGTTCGAAAAGGTATTTAGTAAAATATTCGCACCATTGGGTGAAAAATTCCGAAACATTGTCGTTGACAGGTTGGGTAATGATGTACCTCGATGTTCATAGAGCTAGAATTCCTAGAATAATTTGCCATCGTGATAGTTAATATGAGAATTTTTATATCTTAGCTCGAAGACATAAAGGCGTATATGGACGCAGATAAATAAATTGCTTGGTCAGTTTGCTTCGCATTTTTGTGGTCAGCTTCTACCACTGCCTACTGTAAAACGCGCTGCTGTTACTGTTATACGCGGTTCTATGATATTTTCGAATGCTACTTTGCGACTGTCGATTGTCAACTATCTATTTTCTTGAAAAATTTATTCATTTTGCTGCAGAAAATGATACAGGATCTCGTCCTGCAAATGTACTATGAATTACATCTTAGGAAATTTACTTTTGTACATGAAATTGTTGGCGAATCATCGAGCAGCCAATAATGCAAGTAGTCGAGGAGCAAGATGAAATAACTAATTTAAAAACAACGGTAAATTATACCTAAATAAATTAACCTAAATATATACCTAAATTTATCGTTGTTTTTTTTTTTAATATCATGTATAGTTTTAATCAAAACATGAAGCTGATTTATACACAGTGTTGTGGATAATTTTACCTCCGTGGAAATTACCTATTTTCATGTTCTATATAACTGATCGACAATATTATTATTAGAGAAATTATATATCATCGTGTTACGTACATAAACCTAATCATGTACGTAACGACGAGACGTCTCTTTTTATCAATAAGTAACATTGTTCCTTGAGGAAAAGGCTATTTTTATTTGAAACCTTTGTCGATCGGTTATTGCTTTCAAATTGTCCATAACACTTTGTAAGAATAACTCGTGTATTTTTTTAACTTAATAACACGGTGCTCGTATACATAACGTCATTTTGTATATCGTGCGCAGATCTCAAATTTTCCTATGTTTGATTCGATGTATATCGTACTGTATAGTTTTTTTTTAAAAACGTTATTAACTGTAATGTACGTAGTCAATGAAATATTTTGATTACTATTTACTGGATAATTTGTTTATGGAAATATCTATAATTTGTGTACGCGTGTATTTATATCTTCGAATGCGAATATGAATTTTCTTTCAATATGTCGATAAATACAAATGATAAAATGATGTTATCATAGCTTATTTTTGTACGATATTGCTATTTGTTTTTTTGTATAATCGCTAAAAAAAAAAGGCTGTTATCGTAAGTTTTTATTACAGAAATATTTTGTACGAGGTATTTTCTTATTAATTTATTACATTTCTGAATTTGATTTCTTAGAGTAAATGTGTCTAAGAGCAACAAGGCGAATCACGTTTAGCTTTAGCAGCGTGGAAGTTGTCTGATTATCTCTTAGAACTGAGATATTGCGTGGTATAGTTTCGTACTCTTAGATGAAGTGTGTAGGAAAAAGTATTTATATGAAGTATGGTACTTATTATCAATATCGTTGAATTACCTATCTATTGTCAATGAAGAGGGAATTATGGAACTATCAGTGTAGTGGGTTGTATAACCACCTTTTGTAAAGAGAAATACTAAAATTTCTGTAACTACCTGGGATAATTAAAAATGTGGAATATTGCTCTGTTCAGTGTTTGGATATCGAGGGGAACTTCCCAAATTGTGAGGAAAATGATAATGAAAAACTGGCCCAGAGGGAAAATGGGAAAAAGGGAAAACTAGGGGAATTTGGAAAGCATCGCAGTTTTAAGGGAAAAACAAGGGAAATTTCACGTTTTGTGAATTCTGATCTCTTTTGACTCGATCTCATACGGTAATGTCATGAGTTACTAATTAACCCTTTTAAAATTGAACTAGCAGTTGTTCTTTTTCATTTTCAAGTCAGTTTTGTATTTTTTTTTGCATTTTTTTTTTTAATAAAAATATTACTAAAAAAATGCTAGTTTCTTATTTAAGTTTATTAATAGCAAACAACTAAGAATTTTACTTGAATTTCAATTTTATAATAAAGAATTTCTGTGAAAAAACAATGGTGAATTTTTGGTAATTTTGTAGGGGAAAAAAGGGAAATTTTGCGCTGACTAATTTTACAAAAAGGAAAAAACGTAATTTCAATATCCGAACGCTGGTTCTGTTGGACAAACAAGTGTATGTTTAAGAACATTATATCAAAAAATTGCCCAATTTTATATCAAATTGAAGTTACAGGACCTTATTTTGAGTTTTCTTAGATCCTATAACTTCGGTTGTTGATCAAATGGGACAATTTTTTGATACAATATCCTAAAACAAACACTTCTTTGTCCGATATAATTTTAATTTTCCAGAGTACTTATAGAAAGTGCTATTCTTGCAAAAATTGATTATGCAACCCAACATACCCGTAGTCCCGTAAATGCAAAAATTAAATCGCATTTTTCTCATTAGTGTTACATTTAATGCATTCTACTGAAAAGTTTTATTCATGATAATTCACTACCATTATAAATATAACATTCTTGATGATTTCTACATTAATTGGAATTAACTAGTCAATGAAAAAAATCAATGTATGATTCTGTGCTATGCCATCATGACTTTTTTTCTTCTAATGGTGCATCACCGCTGTCAGGGTTTCAATTAGACCCCTGGTATATTGAAGGACAGTTTATAAAAACATTTTTAGCCATTATCAATATTTTCTAACTTCAATTTTTTTCTCTCCTTAAAATCCTCAATTACGTACATCATGATGAAGCATAGATTATCCTATGTCTTGCAATACATCTATTCTGGAGCATTCTTTCCTAGAGCGTTAAAAAATTAATTCCGTTTTAAATACTGAATAGCAGTTTCTCTCTTATTCGAATGAAAAATACTATAATTTTTTTTCAATTCACACGATCGTCGGGTTGAAAATTTTCTGACATTTTAGCATAAAATGTATCTACTTACTTGAATGAAAAGAAAATGGGGAAAATTTCCCATGTTTTTCATCTTTTTGAGAAAGTTTTATGAGCTACAAACATTCGATGTTTTCATTAAATAAGTTACATTTTACGATTGAAAATTTTTTCTGTAAAAACAAGATAAATTTTAAATCAGCGCTGTTTAAAAACAACTACCTACATCAGTTTTGCAAATAACAATAAACTGAGATGGAAAGGAAATGAAAAGTATGCCAAAAGGTCGAGGATGAATTTGAAAAATAAATCAACGCGTACCGCATTTTTAATGGTCCTGAGGTATTTCCTAAATTCACCGTTAATTCAAATGAGTCAATTTAGATAAATCGATGATTAATGGGAAAACAGACGAGATGAATCAAAGATGAAAAAAAAAGATGATCGAGCAAAAACATTAAAAAAGTGAACCTATGAAGACTGTTCATGAAGGAAAAAAAAAGGAAAAACAAAAACTGATTCATTTATTAAGCAAACTCAGTAATCCATAATGATTTGGTATTTTATCGGAATATACTTATTCGATGATTTCAGCTAAAAACCACGTTTCCTTTTGGTCGAAATAAGGAATCGTTATACGTGATCGGTTTATGAAACGTGTACACATCATCGAAATGGAAAAACCGGTTAGGTATTTTTTCATGGTACTATTCGATAGGACTTTTTCCGTACTTATGTAATGAATTTATCAAAGTCGTATTGACGCAGGTAATTTATCTAATGTCACTCATATGTCACAACATGGACCTTTTACGGGTACGTGCTTTGTTCTTAATTAAATGGTAACGTTTAGGAATATGCATTGGGTTACGATTAGTTACGTCGTGCGCGTTCGCGATACGCGAATTTCCACCTACAAAGGTATGCGCGTATACGAAAAAATGCCTATGGTTGATGCGAACCGTAGTAGACGCAGTGTAAATTTCTCATATACGTCACACGCACACGTAACTTGGTTTCACCGTGTGTAGTAACATAATAAATAGTACCATTATGATAACGGTTAATTTGTGGTGACACAATATTACCACAATTACAGTACTACTAACGTGTGTATCATTCAATGAAAAGCGTTTCATTCGATTGAAAATCTGAAAATGATTTTTGTAATAGAATTTATTTACCGATTTCAGAATAAACTACGTGCACGTATTCGTGTACGTTTGTGATGTTCTGTGACACCGATAATTTTCTATTATTTTCATTCAGTTTTTAACATCCTAAGGATGGGAGTACGGGTATACTGGGCTGCATAACCAATTTTTGTAGGAGAAAGCACTAAAATCCCCATAACAAATCAGAAAAATTTAAGTTGTAGAATATCGCTGTACTGGGTAAACAAAGTATATAGGATCTTAAAAGCCTTGTAAGATCCTGTAACTTCAATTTTTTAATATGTAATATTCTTTAACATACACTTGTTTGTCCAACAAAGCGGTATTCCACAATTTTAATTTTCTCGAGCAGTTACAAGGATTTTAATGGTTTTTCCTGTAAAAATTGGTTATGCTACTCACTACACCCCTACAAATCTTTCAAGTTTTCTCAACCAATATTAACCAGTTTTCTTGATGAATATCATTCATTTTTGATCATTATTGCATAACAATAAGGACTTGACCATTTTTCTCAATTCTGAATTAGTCCTGAAAAAATACAGTTTCTGCAAAAACACCGAAAGTTGAACGAACCATGATAACGTTGCATAAATTTCTCTTGCTCGGTTTATGCAGTAGACTCTGAGGAAAACAACAAAACTATCATAACTGCTGTTTTTCTTTCATCCCGTAGTCAACAATTTTAATTTTTTGAGGTGAAGTTTCACCTCATACATGGTGTTCCGGGACAGAAGTAAGGCCTTTAACCCAGAAACTGTGCAACATAAATTAAGTATATGTATGCATGTTTGCCTAACCTCCGGGCCGCAGGGGCAGCTATACTCTTAAATTTTTTTTTTATTTTTGTTAATAGATTTTGAATAATTATACCTCAATTACTAAAATAGATAGAAATATGCGGTTTGTTCTGGGAGAAAGAAAATTTTATCTAGATTATTTTAGTGTGGATGATTTTTGTGTTAGGTTAATATTCAAGGGTGTAAATGACAAATTAAAGAAGAAAACACGTTTCAAATTGTGAAATTTTTATCATTTTTATTGAATTATTCAAAAATTTCTTCTCATAATATATAACTTTGATAGGTGTTTTTAAAAGGAAAACGTTTGATCTTTCCAATGCCGCAAACTTCATTTTTCCGTCTTAATTGGATCAAAAGTTATAAAAATTAAAGTTTCCAAAACTTTTTAAAATTATGTAAATTTTTGTAATCTTCAATTTTTGGACGACCATAACTTTTTAACTATGTGTGATAGAGAGGTAAGGTTTGCGGCATTCAACAGGACGGTCTCCCCCCTCACAGAAGCACTTGTCAAAATGATCGGCACAAAAAGATATTTAAAAAAAATTACGAATTGATGAAAAACTTCACTTATGATCACTCACCCTGATGAGTATTTCTGGAGGGGGAAGACCATCCTGTTGTTAAAAAGTAATGGTCGTCTAAAAATTGAAAATTGTAAAAATTTACATAATTTTAAAAAGTTTTGGAAACTTTGATTTTCATGACTTCTGATCTAATTAAGATAGAAAAATATAGCATTTCAGGATTAAACATACACGAAAATGGCAAGGACGAAATTTCTTTCTTTCAAATATCGACGAGATTTTAAAAATTATAAATATGTTTTCGATGCAAAGTACGCAGAAAACGTCGAGTTGAAAAGTAATTTAAGTTACCTCGTTGAGACATCACGTGCTATTTGAAATTTTCGCAGTTAGGTCTAATTGTAGCGTTGGAACAATGCCAAGAAGTCAGCGAAATAGCATCGCTTCAGCCCTTCCCTGGACACCCTAGTCGTATTCATTTTGTGACAATTCTTCTGTCGTTTGAGTCGTTTTTCTTAACACTTTTACAGCATCTCAGTCGTTCAGGTCAAGTTTCCGCTGTTTTTGATTTTTAACGAAAGACTCGGCACACCAAAACTTTTCTCAAATGTACGCCATAGCGGCGGATGACGTTGTCATTTCATTAAAACTACACACTTGAAAAAACTCCACAGATACGCGGTAACTTGTCGCTGTATTTGTCGTAAATTACGTAATTCCCTGGAATCGTACTCGTCCTGAAATTTCGCTTATTTTACCGAAAATTTTTTCCAAGCAAATTGTAAAAAGAAGAAAAAAATAGGGGTTTGATTTTCACACAAATCAATACTACTCATGTTATGCGTCTGTTCTTTCGTTCTTTGCCCACATAATACACTACACCGTTTCCTTTGTTTGATGGTGAAACTATACTTTTTTAATAACGCTATCGAGTTTCGAAATTGAATTTACTGACCAGTACGCGAATTATGCGCTTTGCCATCGCACCCGGAGTACGTATTCGTTTCTCGTCAAACGCTACAGAAACGTTTCGTGTTAATCGAAATACTACGTTGGGCTTTTTTATACGCGAGTACAAATGCACCTTTTTTCATGCCCAGAAACATCTCGTGATATTTAATTAAAAAACAAGATACCTATAATTATCTGAATTAGTTTCTTTATATTTTAACTATGTGAAAAAATCATTCATTTTTTCGTCATTTTAAATCAACGACCTTTATGTTCAACGATCCAATTTGATCTAACCCACAGAAGGAAGAATTTATAACCTAAAAATAAACGTATAAGACACATGAAGGAAAAACTTTCCCAAAGTACTAAGTAAATTTAAAGATTTATGAATTTCATTTTACATTTTTCAAAAAATTTCCTGTTCTGAAAAGGCCCTACACCCTAGTCACTTCTACCCGGAACGATTCTCAAAGACACGCCTGACCAAATTCTTTCCACTACATTACCTCTTCCATTACTCTTCAGTTAAACGTTGGCATACATCTAAAGCAATTTCGAAAAAATTCACCGAATCTCTTGTTTCAGCACATCGATCGATATGCAACCACCATCACATGATGTAATATTAGTTGCCTATTCATTGATCCAACGAAATCAGAATTCTTATGACGAATCATTCTGTACACATGAACAGTAGAATAGGTATTGAAAATTCAAAACAGCTTGTCTACCCCCCCCTCTTTCCTTCACTTCGTCTTCTAAAAAATGTAAAAAGTTTAAAATCAATTAAGTACAATTTGTAAGTTTTTTAAAAAAACTTACATAAATTTTGAATTGTTTCAATAGCCATCGCAGATACAAAAAAAGAACGAAATTTCTGACAAACGTATTTCAAATAAAGGTCGAATTCGATCAAATATTTAATTTTTCCGCAATCGAATTTTGTAAACAAGCCGAGATTTTTTTCCTCTAAAAACGTGAAATATTTTCGAGATCAATAAACCGAAATCGTCTAGTTTGAGATGAACTTATACAACAAACATAGATACATATTACATACATCCATTATCGATTCTTACGAAAATGAACAACCGAGGAAGACTTCCGGAGCCAGTTACCTTTTCTCTGTCTTGGTTCATTATTAAAAAATTTTAATTTAAATCAACTCTTTGACGTGAAATTGAATTTTATGTAATTGTAACGTGAAAAATAATAAAAACGTTTTTCAAAACAATCGTAAAAACTTTTGTCATAAATAACTGGATCATTTTTCGGGACCTTTGTAATTTTAGTCGAGTATACTTCGTTGTGAAAAATTACGAAATAATTGACATTTCGTTAGTTTGTTAATTGAAAAAAGAAAAAATTAATAAAAATTAAACTTTGTAGAAACAAATAAAAATCAATTAAAATGCGATGAAACTTGTAACCTGTACTAATGCATAAATTTTTCGTCGAGTTGCGATATCGATCAATTCAGTAGCAATGGCCTGGTGATCTAGATAATTCAACGAAGTTTCACCCTTCTGCAATTTTGTATGAAAATAAAATAAAAATTCAATTCCATAAATTATTACTTCGACGATAATATTTCGCGAATATTTATGATAAAAGCCAGGCATCCCGGTTAACCATTTATTACCCCTTTTTTGTTTTCCCTCTTTTTTATTAATACCAATCATTAATACGAATATTTCGCGACGAAGAAAGGCAAATCGATAATTTCTCGCGGAGAAAGATCATCTCGCCAAGTATGAACACAATAAGCGTGTCACATGGAAATTGTTAATCTCGCGTAGAAAAAACCTAACAACTCCCGGTCGACTACGCTCGAGGAAGTGCTCGCGAATCAAGACGAACAAACGAAAATAAGTACAATTGGAAAGTTAGAAACACAAGGGATTCCAATAACTAGCCATTCCCTTCGGCCGAATCTCGTATATGATGGAAATAATTAAGAGAGGCGGCACAATCGCTTTTATGTACTTTTAACACAGACACTATCACTAGTACTAAAAATAACATAAAAATGTTACGCCCGTTTATCGCCTCGACAATTAAATTCGATATACGATTCGATGTTTCGATATTTTGATAATTTTATTTTTACACGTTCTCGTATACGAGTATACTATACGTATATAAACGTAGCTTTAATCTGCGACTGCGAAATTTCCTACAAAAAAAAATTGCGGATATGGTAGCGCGCGGCAGCGAATAAAAACGATACAGTAAATTCCTTCGGTTAAACGTTGCTATCTGTATAGTATAAGTAGCTTTGGTATTCGTCGAGTAAATCGAATGCCACATAATTTGCATAAGTGATCGCCGTGAAAAATGAATTTCTCGAATTAGGCGCTAGATTAGGCAATTTTTTAAACATATTTTTCTATTAGTAAGGGGGGCTTGTTTCGACGGCGTCTTTTCGGCACACGATTCTCGGATGATTTTTTTAAAAAGAGGTTTTTTCCCCTTGGTTTATGCTTTGGCACACGGTTGATAATGTGAGAATTATTCCGGCTTCAAAACGAAATGCTTAACGAGTCATTAACTTAGTTTGATGGTAAAGCTCGGGGAGTGGGAAGTGCTAATATTCTGCGAAATTTAACAATCATTGTAATATGGCGATTAGCTTTTTATACGCGTCGTGAAACAGTGACGAGAACGATGAAATTTGGCTAATCGAGTTTTTTCAACGTTTATACGACTATGCGACTTTCGACAAAGGAAGAAATATTTACAGTTGAGTTTTTATTAAGCCGCTTAACGTATGGTTTATCATTTATCGAAGTATGAAGAATGGTGGAAGGAAGGAAAAAAAAGCAGAGAAGGAAGAAAAAAGGATGGGGAAAAAGAGGTGAGTTATGGTGGTAAGGTATATATTTAGAAGAGTATCTACGTGTATATGCATTGGTACGTAGCTTTTGTACATATATAGAGTATGGTGTACGGAGTGATACACGCACAGGCCGATACATCATGGCAAATAGAAAGATAAAGAGAAAAGAAACAAAATAAACGAACAGACGAAGAGACAGACAGACACGTAAAGAAAGGAAAAAAAAAGGATATAGAAAAAGAAGGCAAAATGAGACTTGAAAATCGAGGCGAAATTTATGAAATAGATGGAAAACTGAAAAAGAGACGAATACGATAGAAGAAGCGGACAGAGGCGACAGAAAATGGAAAGGTGTTACAATTGTGAGCGATAAAAAAGGCAAAGAGTGTGTCGATCGATTGATACCATGTTCGAAATTTTAGCACGCATGAGCCCTGTACGGGCGAGATAAAAGCGCAGAATCCGTTTGGGCCTTTTTGCCGAGCTGGAAGATGAGTAAAAGCGAACAAACAGCACTTTACTCGCGGGATATGAACCACCAGCTCTCGAAAACGAACTTCTAGTCCACACTCTCGGTCTCTTTTTCTTTCGGTTTCTTCTCGATCGTTGTGGGTGTCCTTGTGCGCTCCAAATATCCTCGTTCTGCCCCACTCAGTACCGCCAATAGGGTACGACCTCGTACACTCCAAAGTTCTACTAGTACACGCAAACACCAGCTCTGGAAAACATACATCGTACGCACGCACACGTGTACACACAAAACGCCGCTAGTACGTCGTCGACCGAATTGTGTGAACTATCGGACGTTCTTCCTCTCTGAATTTCGTTGTACTACCGCTATCACCCGCGCCACGCCATTCTGCTCTTCTCAATCCCTTCTTATCCCTTTGAAAAACCGCACGACGGCACTCTCGTTCGCGCGCGTTATTTTTCCACTTTCTTACGAATTTTTTCGCTTATTCTCTGTCGAAGCTTTCTGTTCATCGTCGCTTCCGTACAAATTTTCCGTTAAATTTTTCGCCAATTTTCGAGCACGTAAACCGCGAGTACGCTGTTTAATTACGAGTGGTGTCCGTCGGCGGTGCATTGCGATCGGTGAAATAGTTTCGCGAACCGGGTAAAGAGTTCTTTTGTTAATTTATTCTCATATTTTAATCATATAACGTAAACAAACGGTGCGAATACGATAACTGGGCGGTGGTGCGATTCCAGTGATAATATCGGCTGCAACATCGACCTTGCAAATATATACGAAATGTGAGGTGGGCGTTCACTAAAAGGTAAAACGACATCGTTACATCGTTATGTAATTATCTTTATACGCAACTAAACCCCAGATCCTATTACAAGACGGACCAACATGACAAAACCCCGCTTCAATATTCATCGCAAACCTTCGCGTAGTGATAACAATGGCCGAAGCTTAACCGCACACATCCGCAGCATAAACTCAACACAAGCGATATCCGATCACTAAGCGATGCTGTGAAATCACCCAATCGCTGTTAATTTCGTTGTTGGATTTTCGTCGGACATCAATCGCCCATTGTCCGTATCCACGACGAAAATCACACCGAAGCTGTTCGACGAAGTCGACCTAGTCATCAACGTCGACTTCACCAACGTCGTCTTTGTTTCGCGACAGTATTTTTAACTGCTGTGATAATCGAGAAACCGTCGTTGTTCCGTTCTGTAGTTAATCGAAAGTTCGTAGCATCATTCGCCTTTATTTGCCTATTAAGACGACGACAATATCGCTCCTCCACAGAAACACCGACCAGTGTTTTCACTACCGCCGCCGCTACAGTCGTTATTGCTGCTGTTACTACGAACCGGGTGCCTCCTCCTGTGTCCAAAAGCAGGTACGTCTTATCTACGTATGCATTACGTGTTTATTCAAGCTTTAAAGCTCGTTTTACAAGTTCACAAGGCGTACATCAACGCGACTACTTTGTTTTAGTCAATTTCAAGTTGCCATGGTTTACTTATGAAATTCGACGTATAAACTGATATCAAAAATTACGTTTATACCATGAAATCCATAAACATCATCATCCATTTTGTATCCTTAGTAGCTCACATGTATTTCAATAAAAATAAATAAATAAAAAAGCGAACCACCCATCTACATAGTGAATATATTATACTAAGAAAGACGTCTCAATTCAGATATCTTTGATGCTTCGATCGACTGAAAGCAAAGATTAAAAACTTCGTTTCACGGAGTAGAGAAAGTGAAAAACTTGTGAAAAGAAATTTCCTACACGAAAATTCAGTTTCTGAACGAGCTCCATTAATTCATATAAAAAGGACTGATTCTTTCTTTCTGACGTTATCTAACACCACGAGAATCTAAAACAAGATGAAAGAAATTGTTTCATTTTAAGAAACTACATCTTGACGAAAATTCAACTAGAAATAAAACGGCTATTTTTCCTCACCGGAATTTTTTTCGACTTACCGAGGATATCACGTGACCTTAATTTAATATGTTATTTAAACGAGTAAAAAATAAATAATATTTTCGATAAACGAAAAAGTCTATTCTTCAAGTGAAATTCCAAGTTGAAAAAAATCGAAATAAAATTAAAACAAAGAACAAGATATTACAGAAACTCGCGACTTCGTAAAAATTATCAAAAGGTTCGAATTCTTGCAACCCTTTTAAATTACACGAATAATTTTCTTTTTTAAAAATACTGTCGTATGGCAAATTTTAAAAACGTCATTTCACCAGCTGATAATTTGAAGGCGAAAAATCGTATTTCGAAATGAACAAAACACTATCTCGTTAATCGCAATTTCCTACTATGTTCAAATAAATAGGTGAATTTGTCACAAAACAGGGTGTTTTGTTAAGACGCGTTAAAATAGCCCGCAACTCATTTCACGTAACCGCTTGACAATTTGCCTATTGTGTAAAGGTACAATTTTACTCAGGATGTCGAGAATGAATAGTCGTGAAAAATGTCATTCAGGTCCCATTTTCCAACACGTATTTCATCCAACCTAAATCATATTGATA
The DNA here is from genome assembly GCA_003261595.1 of Maconellicoccus hirsutus. Classification (NCBI taxonomy): domain Eukaryota; kingdom Metazoa; phylum Arthropoda; class Insecta; order Hemiptera; family Pseudococcidae; genus Maconellicoccus; species Maconellicoccus hirsutus. The sequence continues at coordinate 19,645 of QBDW01001298.1, forward strand.
ACGGGATTGTCAAAGCACTCGACATCAACAATTTGCCTATCAAAAAATTGCACGTTTTTATATTATATAAAAGTAAAATAAGCGTGCAAGATACACTTTCGACTCCTTTTTCTTTTTGTAAACAAATTCTCATAAAATGAAAGGAATCTCTTTGATGGTTAATTTATGCTCATCATTCTGTTGATTGGATAGAATGGCGTCAATTATTCGCTATTATAAAGATGTACGTAAGTGGTCAAGTAAACACTTGAAAGAAAAACCGTTGAATGTTCTTATCGTTTTAGGTATAATTAATACACAGTTTAAATATTGACATTAACGAACCTTTCGCATTAATCGATTGGTAAATGCGACAATTAACAAACATAATAAACACGATACGTACGATACCTAACTAAATATTAATATATGTAAAGATGAATTTTGTTTGAAAATGTTTAATTAATTATTCTACGGATTACGTATTCGATTGATGATTAATTTCGTTTAAACGTAGGTTTCAGATTAATTTTTGAACAAGTGTACGACATTACGAGAAAATCTCAGTTACGTTCTAAACGAAGATGAAAAAAACAAAGTAAAAAATGAACTCTTCGTAAAAGGAAATAGTCGAAATGTCAACGTTTGGTTGTTCATTAATCCTATCAAGAACGAAACTTCGATGACTTCTTATCGAGAAGAGATTCGGTTACTAAAATTAATTAAACTTTTTTCCCTTACGTTTGTCCACCATTGACTGATACACGTGTCGTGGTCTATTAATTTGAGAAATTCTCGCTTTTTGGTTTATGATTCATGCGAAATATAGATGTAGATTTTCGTGAATTGAACTGATAAAATAAAGCAAATAGTTCAGTAATGATAGAAAGAGTTGAAGTGTATTATCGTGTAAATGATACCAGTCAAAATTTTTTTTAAATAAATCGAACGCCGGCGCGCATGCGCCCTTTGCACGTAGAAGGTTGACTAACAGAAGCGGCAATTCAGCTTGTACCTCGCGTGTGCCATTAAAATTGAAAGTTACGCTACTAAGTGAAACATAAGAGATCAATAAATTGCCTAATTTTCATCATCAGCATTCACATTAAATCTGATTTAAAAGTAGATTTCATGCTGAAATACCTGAATTATTACACTCAGTTCATTTGAACAACTTTCGAGATTTTCGATCGTGAAATGAACATGCAAACCTGAATTCCGAAGTTACAACGAAATTCAATTTCTTTGTGAGTGAGAATTATAATAAGCCTGAGGTGCTTTGTAACTTGACATCCCTCGAAAAGCAAATACAGCAACTACAATATAGTTTGCCTAATCTGTAAATCAAAAAATGGAAAGAATCGCGTGTAGTGTTGAAGTGTTTTGAATAAGTATCACATACTTTTTGTTTACTCAGTCGGTTAATTTTTTGAATAAATTTAGCAAAAGAAATACGTTACCTTCGATTTGAAATTTGTTAGTAATTTCTCTACAGAAAATGAAGCGAATAACTTATTTTAAATATTATAAAATGTGATATAAATACCCACTAATTGATTAACTGGCAAGTTGTTACACTAAAGTGACCATTGTTCAATATGTATACAGTAATCACCAATGCCAATCAAAAATGTCACACAAAAACCAACTCATTACAAACAATTTGGGTTTCTTTCTTATGGAATATTCAAAATGATTTCAAAAAGTAAAGATTTACACAGCAGGTATAACGTATTGTGGTTTAAAAAAAAACGTATGTATATGGTGAAATATGTGCTAAAATTCGAATCCACTGAACTTTCAAAACGAGCTTTAACTTCGCACATAACGAGCTTTATTCGAATATTATACTTAATAAATCTTTGTTACTCGTATTTACTATAAGAAAAAATTCATTTACAGGTACCGACAGCAGCAATGCGATCTATTTCGTGTCGGTTGTGGTGCTGGTTCGGTAGCATTGGAAGAGTGACGACACCGCTGGCGGCAGTGGTTGGACAATGCCCTTGGGCGAACTCTTCAGCTGCGTGTGGTTGGTACTCTTAGCTCTTTACTTGATGACTACGTTTCCACGTTGTTTTTACTGCAGTTCTTATCCGACAACTACGTACTTATCATCATCTTCATCATCTTCACATTCTTCTTCGTCTTTATCACAGTCATCGCAACCAGAACAGAAATCTGCCACCGCCGCCATTTCCGCGCATACTCCTTGTCACCACCAGATCATAACCTCTGAATTTATAAGCTCAGACTGCCAACAAGTACTTCAAAAACAACAAGAGCCTAGGATGCGAATCACCGGCCAAATAAGCGAAGGACCAGGTCCGCCTTCGTGTCCGGCGCCGTGCTCCGATAAACAACGAAGCGACTCTAGGAAATCGTTTTGCTATCGTTACCTTAATGAAAAAGACTGCGCGAATTCGTGGTCCGAGAATTGGTCGTCGATTCGGTTAAGACACTGTTGCGAACATTCGGTTAAGGAGGCTGTGCCGAATGCCGACGAATCGTTGAAAGATCAACAACAGTGCGAACGCCATGTGCGTGATCTTTTAGAATTAGATGCTTTCGTCGCCAAAGTTACGTGTCAATTTGAACAGATCTTACTCAGATACGACTGCAATCAAAATTATTCGGTTAATAATTGCCAAAAATGCAAGGTAATTATATCTTTGTTTTGTGCGTTTAATAATCTCTAATTCAATCAGATATAGAAATAGTCGTTGAAAACAACATGTTGTGAAAAATCGACAGAAAGCACTAATATTATAATTCAATACTTTCGCGTATATCGACCCGTAAAATCTCTGATACTTTTTTGTGCTCGTCACAAAAATAGGAAAGGAGTAAATTTAGCTTCGCTGATCGTTTGATTAGAAGATAATTTTACTTGAACTGAAACAAAACTCATCTGAAAACGTAGTAGATATATGATATTATGCTTCAAATTGGAGCATGATTTGGAGCTCGAAGCTTCATTTTAAGTAAATTACAATGTGAAATTAAACAAACATTTGATTTCTATTCATCACTACTTCCGACTGCTTCTCTCATCACCAAAGATAAGGGCACTATAACAGGGGAGTACGGACAGCGGCCATTTTGAAGAAACTTTTTTACAAGATTAGATTATCATGTTTCAGCAGTGATAGTTCCATTTTTACTGTACTGTTGTTAGCTATTGTGTTACTTTTGTATTGAAATGTTTGATCTTCTTTCTTGACCTGAAAATAATTATTTATAATTTTATCGTTTCGCCAAAATGGCCGCTGTCCGTACCTAACATTCATAGCTCCCTACTAATGAGCTAGCTAGTGATAAGAAACTGATAAGAACTTCACTTCAAAATCATGGCGAGTTGGGTTATGCAATGCACATAACACGAAGCTGCTTCGCTAGAAAATACAATAAAACTTTCTCGAATAATTTTTTGCTCTAAATTGTATTCTTCCATCGATTGTTAAACTTTCCTACGAATAATTTCTTTTAGATTTTCCAACGAAACTAAAGAATCTGAGAATTTCACGAGATTGACTATGAAAATAAATTGATCCCATTTAATTACTTCCTTTCAAATATATTATCATTATAATTATCAACTTTCGCAAATTAAATACGAATGCAGTTTCTAATGAAAATCGTAATTAAAAACGATAAAAAGTGAAAATTCAAAGAGTAAAATTTTAATCACAAACTTTACAACACCTTTTAGCATCACCAGACTTACAATTCCCTTCGTAATTCCGGCTCCTAAACGGAACCTTTGCCGAAACTCGGTTAACGAGAAAAATCGATATAGCTATGCCGACGGAATTCTACGTGCGAGTAAAAATGAATGATAATACGTGTAGTTTTCAATCAGTCAACATTTCACGAGAACAATGCCATTTATGCCGACTAATTTTCACAATTAATTAATTCCAGTTTCCTTACAATTTTATTCGTGATTGCGTGCAACCAAGTTTCATGGTTGATTTTTTTCACCCTTAATATCGTCATTTTATCAATTAAACTACACTTATATTTACTTCTAGGGAAAAAAAATAAACGCTTTTTCATGAAATGAAAAATTTTGCCCTATACTTATCACAAAAGCTCTCCTTAATCACCAACCCTCATAGGGTAGCTTTTTTGTGTTCAATAAAATAATAACCATGTCAGGTTACTTTGAAAAACAGGGATTTTTGTAGCCGTTATTTGACATGGGTCGTTTTCCATGTAATCCTATGTAACCTTGCGGAATACTACTAGCTCGGCTTTTTAATTTTTTTTTTGTCCTTCGTACATGATTTATAACCGGAAATTAAGTTATCAAAGCGACTTCTTTGTAGGTAAACAACAAGAGAAAATTTAAACATCTTTTTATCGCCGTTATAATCTACACTTTAATTGATTCTCTTCGCTTGAAAAATCTCCGTTTCAAAAAAAAAAAAATCAGCATAACGACATTACTCTCTAAACCATAGTAGGTACTTTTAACCGAAGTAAAAGAAAAAAAAGTCGTCTTGATTTTCAATATTCACAGCAAAACTTAATCGAGATACGTAAGAAAAGATTAAGATTCGTATATATCTACGGTAAAACTTCAAACAATGGCTGAAAAGAAGATATAAATTTAAAGAAAAAAAAACTTGGCTCCGACTACGACATAAGTGCCCGTTAAAAGAATTTCCATTAATGCCAAACGCTGCGAAACAAAAGTGAAAAAAAGAAAATCGAATTCCTTTAACGAATTATAAAATGTTGAATGATTTCGAATAGAAAAATGGAGACAACCACAATGTGAACGATACGACGAAATATTAAGCGTCACCCATACTCGCAAATACACCGAACCGCACAAAAAATATAACCAACTAAGAAAATCAATGAAAACAAAAGCCCATTTTGTTTAGATTTTTTTCTCCTTCAACTCCACCAGAGTCTTAAATCCGGTTAGTAGCGTTGTAAACTTATTTTCACCAATTTTACATCATTCGTGGCCAGTTTAATTTCGTAAAAAAATATTCAACGAATTGTTTGCCACCGTCTTGAAAACGTTACATAGAATTTCGTTTCTTTTTGAATAACATCGCGCATGTTCTCATCCGATAAACAACGGTTATTAATGAAAACGTTCGTATTCGCAGCGTTTTTATTTTTTTTTTTATTTTCGTCTTTGCACTTTTTTTTCAATTTTGAGGATTTCCTCGGTATTTACGAGGGTTAAAAACTTGCACATTTATTCGTCGCTTCGGGTTATATTTTTACCTCGTGAATCTTGTTTATTTTGAAATTCGATGATGAATGGATTCTCTAAATTAAAAATTAATATCGAATTTCAACGATGTTAATTTACAATGTTAATCGAATTCGAAAAAATTCGCTTTAAAAAAACAACATAAAATTTGTCGTAAAACTTACAAATAAAACAGTTTGTATTTTTACTACACGTGACTCTTTAATGGTTGAAATAATAGTAAAAAAAAACTCTCCTATTTGTAAAAATGACTCGTGATTTTTTATCGCGTAATAAAATCAATTATTTTTCGATTGACGATTTGATATATGTAGTTATCAACAATTGACATAGTTTTTTTAAACGTTCAACGAGAAAAAATACTCGAACAATATGGATTCGTGAACGAAAAAAAATGAATAAAATATTATACACTTTATAGCGTATCAAAGGAACAGTTTTTCAATTTTAACTTACACTGACCTTATTTCTTATATAACGACGTTGCGATCAGTATTTGATCTTTGGTATGAAGAGTATTTTCATTAAAACTTCAACAACAATTCTACGTATAAAAATTTCCCGCTGAATAATTTCTCGAGAAACACTAAAAAACGAACCATCCGAGGTTACTGCAGGTGATTTTGAAACAATTAGACGAATATTTACGGCAAATCGAATAGGCAACTTTTTCAACATCTCTGGTTTTTCACGAAAGCGATACTTTTTCAGTTGACTCGTAAAACCAAAACATCCGGTTAATTTGATTCTTTATAGAAATTAATTTTTCAATGAACGAGTTCGTGAAAGGGTTTATTGATATTTAAATTAAATATTTTGCCGTAAAATTTCAGTTTAATGATTGAACGATGTTTTTTGTATTTCGAACAAATGAAAAATTAAATAAACGAAATCACGGATGGAATGTTAACAAAAGAAAGCTCGGTAAACAAAATTATATTGTAATTTTGAAACGAGAGATGCACTTTTAATGCGAGTTTCTTCATTAAAAACTAATTTCTGGTCCGCGAATTATCTTCTGTAATGGCCGTTTTCGTTTCGATGGAAATTATCTTAAAATAGAACTTTTAACTATCATCGAATTAAACGCGTTTCACTGGTTGTAAAAAAACGCAAAAAATGCTCATGATTATGGAACCATTCTTATCGCGACGCATACTCCATATTCGATGTAAAATTACCGAAACGACGTTGAAAAACACACGTCCAAAGCTTTTGGCATCGTTTATATTAAAAAAATTTCAAAACGCCAATAACTTCTACCTTCTGTTGCACTATTGTCCATAAAGTTGAAAGTTTCCGATATGAGTAAAAAAACTCGCCAAATGTAAGCCTGAACCGAACATTTTTAATTTAATTTACGAGCTCTTCGATATTGATTTTTCTTTTCTTTCGATACCTGCTTCGTATGTCAACAAACTTACAATGACCAAAATTTGTAATCGATTAAAAAAATGGCCGAATGGGTAATTCGTGCATAGCGGACGTGTAAACCGATGTAATTTCAATTTATCAACATAGCTTATCACAACGAGAATTTACCGGGTGTTTATTTGAAACCGGGTCAGTCAGAGATGCAACTTCAGAAAAAAAATAAAGATGGCACTGTACAAAATCGTAGATTAAGTTTTTCAGTTAAATAATTCATCTCAATTGGTGTCAGGAGAATGGTGAAACGAAATCAATTCGTTTTGTTCCACTAACGTTTCGGTGGGTTTTTCTAATTTTATTTCGTTCATTTTAATTCATGTAAATTTATCTCGCAAAACAAAAAACAAACAAAAAAAGATGAACTTTTGGTGTATCTGTGGTTACTTTTTTACGTGACAGCCTTCTAACATGATTTTATTGAAAATATTTCAGTAGGAGCGTAACGGAAACGAAATGAAATATTTCGTTTCGTTCCACATTTCGTTACTTTCTTCCAAACAAAATCGTTTCGTTTCGCATAACGTTACAGCAATTTTTTTGAAAAAAGTGTGTTTCGTTTCATGTTTCGTTCTATCGCTCCTGATGGGTGTAAAAATCATCTTGAACGTCACGTTTATAAAATTGGTAAATTTTCATTTGGAAAATTTCGTCGTCTAAATTAGACGCGTAACATAACAGGAATCGGTTGGCTGTGGTGACGTCACTGTTTTTGAGTTATTTATCAGTTTTCTTATCTTTTTTTTCAGTCGTATATTTTTTAGGCCCTTTTTTCCTTTGTATACCAGTTTGTGTTTATGAATTGAAAGATGAACCATGTTTTTCTGCGAATGTCTTCATATACAATTTTGAACATACGAGTACATAAATTTTCAATTTTTGCATTATTCTTTGGTCGGATTTATTTAATTAATTATTAAATTATTTAAATTTAATACTTCTACTTTACACCAAGGAAAAAGATAAATAAATTACACTGTATTATTCTTTTGGTAAATTTTTTTTGTAATTATAGAATAAACATTATATTACAGTACGAAGACAGAAGACAAAGGGAGCATAAAAATATTTGAGAGAATCATGTGAGAAATAAGTGTTCAAATTCAGAGCCAAATCGAGTAAAATCTCCAATTCAATTCAAAATCTGATAAAAAAAATTGACCTCCTGAATATTTTTGTATTATTGATTTTTCTCTATGAATAATTATGAATTTAGAGATCGTGTACAAATACAGGCTAGTACAGTTGAAATTCTTCTTTAATTTTTAATTAGACATAGACCAGACATAGTGAAAGTGGAAAATTATTATTATATATTCGCCAAAGAAAATAATAAATTTGAACTTCCAATTTGAGCTTCAAGAAGAAGACAACAAGAGACTCTTTTTCCTTGGTAAACTAAATGACAGATTTAATTATTTATTGTTTTGTAAAGTAGAAGCATTAAATTTAAATAGTTTAATAATTAATTAATTAAATAAATCCGACCAAAGAATAACGCAAATTGAAAATTTTTGTATTTCAAAATCGTACATGAAATTAAGACGTTCATAGAAAGACATGGTTCATCCTTCAATTCATAAACCCAAACTGGTATACAAAGGAGAAAAAGGCCTAAAAAATATATGACTGGGAAAAAAGATGAAAAAACTGATGAATAACTCAAAAACAGTGACGTCACCACAACCAACCGATTCTTGTTATGTTATGCGTCTAAAAAAGACATTATACGATTTTGTACTTTATCCCACAATGACTTTTTTTTTTAACTTTCTCAAGAGTCAAGACGTTGGTATCACTGCTCCGGCAAGGTTTCAAATAAACACCAGGTAGGTGTTAACTGCGCATATTTGTGATGAGAAAAAAAAACAGAGAAATAAAAAATGTTCAAATAATGAAACTGAAATCGGTACAGATGAAAGAAGGTTTTAGAAAACGTCGAGTAACAGAACCCGTTAAGATTTCCATTTAAGGATATGAATCAAGAAACAACACAGAGAGGGAGCCGCCTTACAAATTATTATTTTTTTTTCAAACAAAAGGAAACACTAACGCCGCATTTACTACCAATCTAAAAGCCAAGCAAAAAAGATAGTTCGGCTAGTTGATGAATTTCGGTATCCGACAACATCTGAACGTGTAGCAGAAAGGTCGTATTTAAAACGAAGGGAAAAAAATCCATTTTCGACCTCCATCTTAATTTTTTTCTGCAACGTTTTGCTTTTCGCACAGCGAGACTTCAACGTTAAATAATTTACGCGTTGGAATTTTTTTGGAACCGAGCCACCCCCTTTATCCTTTAAGGGTAAAATTGTAGCAAGATGTTCGATTGTGGAACAATCGAAGAACGAATTTATGATAAATGTAGGAGCAAATTAAATAACATAATTTTAACCCAAATAGATGGCAGATTGTCGGGCCAATGTTGCGCGCGCTTTCGTTTCTTTTATTTGAGTAGATAATGGGCTGTTGCGAGCTTTTCGTACACAATTTCCAACATATTTACGCACATTTAAAATTGCAATTTACTAGTCACGTATACGTTTATTAAAATCATTTGGCGTTGAAAAATTCTCATTTAATTCGCCTTTTCTATATCTCGTGTCACTTGTGATTTTTATTTTCGCCGATTTTAATAACAACGGGGCGCTATTCGTTTGGGATTTTACGTTTTCTCGTCGAGTTCTTTGAAAAACTTAATTTTCTAGATTGCAACATCCGAAATACTCCAACCACGTATGAATGTAATCAAAATACAAACTATGGGGCGTAACTAAGGACACTACAAATGCTAAAAAGCACATGTTCACTTTCTTTTTTTTTTCCATGCAAGCCCGTAAAATACTTCGTTGTGTTTACATGACGTGGTTTTAATTTCAAAACTGCGAACTCGGTTAATTGAATCACAAAAACCAAATGTAACGTTAGCCACTCGTTTAGTTTTACCTTTGCGGGTAAACAGAGCTTTCCATTTAATAAACTACATTAAAAATGAACATAAATAGAATATACGCCTCCGTTTAGTCTGCATATTAAAACGAAACAATATGTAAATGTGTAAATAGACCTAAATTCAACGAATACGACAAAAGTTGATCCCTTTTGGCAATCTTAAAATGTGCTGAATTATTATACGTGCAACTTGACAGTTGTACCTTTGCTGTAAATTATACTCACAATAAGGTAATTTGATTAGAGAACATTTCACCTTTAATACTATTGAGAATATAATTATAATATAAGCGAAACGCTTACGTAAGCATGTCACATGATCCAAAAATGCCACCGCAATTCGCTAAATTTTCGTTTTCTCAAAATACGATTGAAATTCGCACCGTTTACGCGAAGTGAAAAAAAATTCTCGTATAGATGTATTACACAGCGTATAAAAATGGAACCCCCATTTTACACGAGTTTTCACGCACACAGCGTTCATGACGAAGGGCGGATAACTTTTTTACATCATTTTTATGGCGTCGTTCGACAACGTCGGTTTTTTTCGTGTTAGGTATTTAGGCGACGGCGGCGTATATTCGTTAAATGCTTTTTTTTTCCTCTATCAGACGAATAATTGACGATATGACCTCCCAATTATCAACTTGTCAACAATTATGAAGTTTTCTCTTTTTAAATTCTTCGTGCAGCCGCGAATATTTTAGGTTGAAGCCTGAAGGTTTTCGTTGCATGAAGAATGTACCTCGTGGTAATTAATCTTCGAATATTTCGTAGTTTTTTTTTTTTCATTTATAAACTTCGGCATATTTTCATATCGTACTATGAATGAAAAATTATTTTTTTGTCAAGCCCGAAAAGCTCGTTCGATTTTATTTAAATTATGAAAAATTAACGTCGCGTAATTTCAACGTAGTTTTTTTTACGCTTGTAAGAATCAACCTGTTTAAATAACGACGCCTTATGGAGATACACTTGTACTTGAAGAATTCACCGAGGCCTGGAACGTACAACGCGAGTACGGCCGAGTTATAATCAACTAAGCGCAACGAACTAACTCGAGTGAAAATTTACCATTAAATCGAAAGGGTTCGTATATTTAGATAATTTTTCCCAATCTTTTTTTCGCCATGTGAAAAGGGTCAACTTCGTTTTTGTTTTCTTTTACGTCATACGTCGAACAACACGCTAAAAATATGCTTTTTTTGGAAACTATAGTATTTTGGAATAGCAAATAAAAAACGTGATTCTCAAGTGGTTTTGTTTCTTTAATTGAGCAAGCAATCGAAATCAAAATAATGTCGTTGAATATTTCTCCATAGAAAAAATAACTAGGAAGTTGAAATATTACGTCGACAACGTAACCTGTAAAATATCAAGAAATTCTTCATATTCACTTTTCGCGTAACTTCTATGTAGCTTCTTCATCAGGAAAAGGTTCAAGATTCGACTACGGGTATAGTAAGTTGCATAACCAGTTTTTCTAGGAAAAATCACTAAAATTCCTTCAACTGATTGGGAAAGTTGTAATTACATATTATCGCTCTATCGGACAACTAAGTATACGTCTAGGAATATTATATCAAAAAATTGCTTAATTTTATGAAAAATTGAAGTTTAACCTTATTTTGAGGTTTCTTAGATCTTACAACTTCAAGTTGTTGATCAAATGGGACAATATTTTCATAATATGATATGCTAAAATATACACTTGTTTGTCTTATAGGACGATATTTCACGATTTTAATTTTCTTAAGCGGTTACAAAGATTTTAGTATTTTTTCCTACAAAAATTGGTTATGTAACCCACTATACCCGTAGTCCCATCTTAATAGGGAACTAGAGGTTTAACAGGTTGCATGAGCAATTTTTGAAGGAAAACGTGATAAAAAA
>QBDW01001303.1:0-16380 GCA_003261595.1 Maconellicoccus hirsutus
AATAGGACGGTACAGATTTATGACGTCATTTTAACCCCCGATACGGTTGTAACGTTGTTTCTGATTAGTACATAAAATATTTTTTCGAAAAAATACATTCGTAGTAAGTTGCTTTTGTATATATAATGCGGCATTGCGGTGTAGCGTTAGTAGTATTCAACTGTTGTTGACATAATATTACCCCTGCTAACGTCTTTCGTTGACGAATCTGCGAAACAGGGTTTGCTAAATTGCGAATTAATTGATGAGTTCCGCGAGGCTAATTCGTTGAAATGTTGCGGAAATAGTTTACCTGTGTTCGATGGTTATGCTCTCGGTAGCCATGTTGTAAACAGTGATAGAAATCATGGTCATACCGAGTGCTGTTATGTACGCCATTGAACTTGCGTAAATGGAAATTAATAGCTTTACCAAACGCGATAATTTTCGAACCACTGTTTTGTAGTTATCAATATTAGGCCACGGTTTTTTGTTTTTCACCACAACGCGGCGTCCCTCTCGACTGATAAACGACATTCATTAATATCATCGAATATTCTGCATTTAATGTTTGCTTAAAATGATACACGTGTCATTTCGCCGAAACGCCTACCATTTCTCCGCAAATTAGACTGTTCTCGGTGATATATCATTTCTCATTTCTAAAATTTCGATTCACAACGTTCTATTCGCCTAGGAGAAATACGAACCGTGTTCGTTGGCTAACCGCTATGTTACAATTAATTAGATGAATTTTTTTGCTATTTTAACCCTTTTATGGTCCGCTGATGTTTTTTTTTTCGCGCGATTATACCCGATACATATTAACGGTATAGTCTTTTTTTTTTTTTTGAAAGTATGAATAATAAAAATCATGCGTTGCAATTTTTTTCTCGTAATAACGCGTTTCCGAAATGAAAATATAGTTTTGATGGCATATAGAATTATATCGTGGTAAGTGTTAACTTCATTATTCATCGGGAATACGAAGACACCCCGATTAATATATCCGCGCTCTTTCAAAGGCGCGCATCAACGTTGGATTTTTTTCAAATTGAAAATAAAACGATGCCGACTTGGTTATAATTAAGGCATTCATTTCAAAAGCACAAGTTAGCGTTCTGACGTTTAATTTATCTTCATACGATAGATATCCGCTTCTATGTAAACATTGTGTATGTTAACAGAAGCGGCGAACAGTTCGAATCGGACGTAATCAGCGTCATCAAAAACCTTAGTAGAGCTGTCAGAATACGAAGACGTTGCGGCGGGGATGATTTTACAAACGGCTTTTGAATTGTGATTTTTGATCTCGTACGATCTGAGTAGATCATCAATAAAACGCTTGTACCTCGATGGTTACCGTATGCTTGAAATGATATAATGGAATTGAAAATCTAATTATAATCCTATGTGTAAGTAGGTAAAGTATTAGTGCATATGATGTGGCCTATACAGTTGTAATATAAACAAATGTGTGTATTATTTTTGGAGCTGGGATGAAAAAGAAATTTTTGGCAATGAATAAAATTGAAATTCATCGAAGAAGAGGAAGGATGATCACCGGGTAAATATCTACATAAGTAGATAGGTAACTATAAGTTACCCAATGAAAGATATTTTTGATTAATATAGTGCATCTACGAGTGTAGGTAATTATAAAGCTCAAGTAAGTATATTTTCAAGCTGATGTAGGTAAAGTAAGAAAATTTTCGCAAATAATTTCCAAACCATAATAAGGAAAGAATTTAAATCGATATAAAAATGTAATAAAAAATGAAAATGAAAATGACGGTACAACGGACTGAGAATTTACATAATGGATTACGACTAACGATGTTCGGTCATAACATATGTTTGGAGCGAAAACGGACAGACGTACGGACTTTAGTTTAATTAACCAAAATGTTATAGAAATCATTAAGAATTCCAGGTTTGTGCGTGGAAGAGTGTACGTTTACATGGAATGCCACTATAATGTGTTCTCAGCCACTAGTATATACGTATGTCGCAGTCCACTAGATGTCTTGTATTAGCATAATGTAACAGAGGTTCTTCTAACTTTACATGTACAACCTTTTAACATCCAACTACGTCTTTCCAGCTTTTTTACTTACAATCTATTAACATTTACGTTTACATCTTCTCGTGTTCTAAATGCTGTAGACTAGTCCCAGTCCCTCTATGGAATTATCTAGTTTCGAGTTAACAAGTGCTTACCCGGAGGTAGGTTACAATGCGTTAATGTATGAATTACCAGAACGTTAAGTTTGCAAATTAAATTTGCTGCCATGTAACAAGACTGGCGTTAGCTCATATTATAATCTCGATGCAACGTGTACCCGTTTGAAGCTGGTGAAATGTTACTATTTGATGCTTAGGCCTACCCGAGTTTTTTGCCTTGTACTCGTAAATGTGACGTTTGAACGTGTCATAAGACTTGGTTCCTCCTCGTGTCTGCCCTCTCCATTTAAAGTAGGCGTACCTGATGTAAGATTTTCTTTCTTTTTTTTTCATGTTGAACTTTTTAAAGTTGTTTTCATCGTGTTGATTTAATTGTACCTGCATGTTGAATTTTCAACGCTTTTAAAACTTTATTTTATTAACGAACTACATTTCTTCTTTTTATCAATTTACCTTTGTCATGCCGATGCCGCAATTTTCTTCAAATTTTTTTTTGAAAAGAAACACAGTATTTTTGTAAGAACTTATTATTGTTTAATATGAGTATATGACATGAATTTTTGAACTCCGATGAAAGTAGATAATAAATTATGTACTCAAATCAATTTGCTTTAAACGAAATTACCTCCAGAGAGAAAAAACATTTTTGTTGATGTGCATGAACGCAAAAAACCAAATGCATTTCCATCAATGACCACTTGAAATAGAATTTTCAAATTTTTTTAGTCATTGGAAGCGTTTTTATACATTTCTATGAAACTTTTTTTTACTAAGCTGCAAGGTCCTAGTTCAGTGCCAAGGGGCAGGAGTAATATTGAGATCTACTGAGTGGCGCAATTAAGGTGCACTCAAGTAGTATTTTGAAAAAATTACCAGACTATAGCTAGAAGTACTTTGCTCATGATAAGCTGCTGAGTGCTAATAGAATACTGTGATGAGAAATAATTCTACGGGCTTATATTTATGTGAAAAAACAATAAAAAATTAACCAATCAGAAAACGCGAAATCATTCATTTACCCTATGGTAGTACTTTGTAGACAGGCATTTTATTGCTTTCGCCATACAGTATTACTTTTGTGACAAAATGCATGAAACCCTCCAGTTTTTTTACAGAAGTTTACTAGTGATGTTCAAAACAGCCCAGAAACTGGAATATTTTAATTTCCCATTTTGATAATTTGTTGTGTTTTCCATGTCTGATGCAAATCACCAAAAACAACACTTCGAATGTGTCCATCTGAAGAAATTCCTATAACTTGTGTCTCTATTAATGCAACCCATTAAATTCAGTGGTATGCAAAAACACAGTCAAGTGGGTGTAGACGATTGTTCGGGTTTAGCTCAGTGTAAATTCATTTAAAAACCGAAGCCTTTGTGTGAGAAAAAAAATCACGAAATATTCGTGTTAAACTTTAGCCAAAAACGATCGCGTGCGGAACTGGTTTTACTGCGTCAGCCGGCGTGTATATGTAGTATGTTTTTCAATAACTACGCTGTGATCTGCCCACGACATGTAGTCGCGTTATAAATCAACAGCGATGGGAAATTATGTTGACGTGTTTGTGAAATGATTAACTCGTCATTGATATTAACGTTTTTTAAAATGTTTTCTGATAAATTGTATCCGCAGGTGTAACAAAGAAAGTACCGGTGAGTTCAAAGAAACACTCATTTAATGCAACATAATTTTCATTGATCTATCCGGAAACTTTGAAAGTTCCTGAGGACCTGAATTTTTTTCTATTCCAAGAACACAAACATGAAGTATCTGTTGATATAAATTTCAGTTTTAAGACCTACGCTTGTTTGGCCACTTAACGTAAGATGTGTGCATTTAAATCATTTTTCTAGGGGAAAAAAAAGAGGAAAAGGAAAAACGAAGCCACACACATTTGAATAAGATACCAAGATGCGTACAGAGATTTTATACATAATGGCCGCAAATATAATATGTCTAAGGCGGCACGAACTTCTGATACAAAATTTTATACATCGCCTTGTGTCCATCAATGCGTATATACAAACTCCTAATGAATGATACATATTATACAATGGCTTAAGCGTAATGAATGTTACCAAGTTGTCTAACTGGCTTCCATCACCATCACTAGTTCGAATCTAGTACGTGTAAAAAACTCTCACCTCGATGTAAGTCGTCGTTGTTGATTATTAACAATTTTACAGATTGAAAAGGTAGATCTGTTTATTTAGTAGAGCGCGCAGACTCAGGATGGAAGAAAAACATAAAAGAAAGGCAACCGAAGTTTCAGTCTATAGCGTTGTAACATGTTTTATTCAGCTGTCTGTGGTAATTGTATGTACGGATGTACACAATAATTTTTCTTCTTTTGATGGCAATGACAGCAGTGTGGGCTCTGAGCAAACATTCTGGGGGATCCTATGCTTTTTCAATGTTGCATTCTGAACCCCCCGTATGTAGGGCTCCCTAAACACTTTTGGTGATAATATTTGAAATTCATAATCCATCTACCCTTTTTACTTGCATTTCTGGAGCAAGGTAAATCCGAATTACACGGATTTATCATTGCTATTATAATTCAAGCAAAAATTCTTTATCCTTGAGTAAATAATTTTTGACCCATTAGCGTAGCGGTTTCATTATTCATGATCGTATACAATTTAACAATGAGTTCGTACAACGAAAGCCGGTTTTGATTATGTATAACAGTGTTTTGATATGTTCGCAATCAGGTATAACGTCGAGGAATTGAATATTCATGAAATTCGCTATTAAAAGGGACTACATATTAGAGTGTAATATAAAATTTTTGTCTATTTTTGGTAATATGCTTGGTTGTTATTTTTATACCACAGGTTTCGTAGTTAAAAATTTATTTTTTCCTAAACTTTATTCATTTATTTGCAAGCCATTGCAAACCATTGATGAAAAAAACCACGATAATTAATCAAGGTACATATACAACACTTCCTTCTCATGGTTTCACGCTTATTATTAAATAATATGTAGTTTTGTACCTTATTGGGAAGCAATACGTCGGTTTGAACGTTAAGCAGATTAAAGTTGTCTCACATAATGGTATTATATTGGCGAAGCTTTTGGCGCACAACAGCCAAAATAGTGAAAACATGTATGAAGCATTCGATTATAAGAGAATATCTACAGTTAAGGCTAAAGTGTAAACAACAGCTCTACGGCTCGTTTAATGTTGACTTTGGCGCTATTAAGTAACTCGCATCTGTCTTCCAAAATCCAAGCACCTCGATAAATCACACGATCGGTAAACAAAACGTCCCAATAACATCCATCAACATTATAATGGTGGTTACTTCACTATTTAAGGTATATCGTGTTTGATGGGTTTTTTCATTCATTGTATGTTTTTGTGAAATCTTCGATTACACGTGTAATCCACGATTTCGGTTCTTTGAACAATTTTCGCGTTTCGTTTCAGAACACGGAAATGTACTCGAATAAATTCTTTGGTGATCGAAATTTTGCCGAAAATGCGGCTAGAAGTACGAAATGTATCTATAAAGTGATCACGATGTAGTATATTTCATCTTTCTGGATTTAACATTTTGTGATACGCAATGTAGAACATGCGTATGAAATTGTCTCGAAATCGAGTAAAAATGCCACTATGCCCAGTTGATAGGTAATGATGTTAGGTACCAGTCAA
The DNA here is from genome assembly GCA_003261595.1 of Maconellicoccus hirsutus. Taxonomy (NCBI): domain Eukaryota; kingdom Metazoa; phylum Arthropoda; class Insecta; order Hemiptera; family Pseudococcidae; genus Maconellicoccus; species Maconellicoccus hirsutus. The sequence goes on from QBDW01001303.1 coordinate 5,828, forward strand.
AAAAGTTCAAAGTATTCGTTCTGTACTATAAAGCATCAGCTTATGTATAAGTCTGCTACACAGTGTTACATTTTCATGTTACTTTGTAAAAATGGTGTTCATCAGAAGACGTCATTTGATGTCACATTCACATGCCACTCACAACCACACCACGTCACTGTAACAATAACTTATCGTCATATCATGTCACTTGACACGTTATCATGCATGATCACATGTCACTCCTGGCCATGACAGGTCACCATGACGATGAATACTCATTTATGACATAATGTGGTGATATGAAAAAATTATATTTTTGGTTAAACATGAACGTGATCATGAGATATCACCCTGACATGTCATTCGACATATCACCAAAATGCGATCATAGGATACTTATGACCATGCCACTTGACCATTTCAGTGACGTTTATCACCAGTGGCGTAGCCAGGGGGGGGGGCAAAGGGGGCACTTGCCCCCCCCATGGCCTTTTATTTTTTGTTTCGACGTATCGTAGTTTGTTTATAAATTAAAGGAATAGGAAAAGAAATCGTTTGCAATTTCTGGTTTCCCACTAATTAAAAAAAATTTTGACTACGTGGACTCGTTTTGCCCCCCCCCTTGCCAAAATCCTGGCTACGCCACTGTTTATCACGAATTTTTATGACAAGATGAAAACATCATGAATCACTCATGAGTATAAAGGCTTGTTTCATCATATATGTCACTCATGATCATGATATGTCATCATAACAATGACCTGTGTGAAAATATCAAGATCATCACCCATGAGCACGACACGTCACCATGAAAACGGTTACCATGACGACCGCATGATGAACGCTTTTTCGTGACGATTTTGATTTTGGTGCCATAGCCATGACATGAAAATTTACTAAAAAATTTAATTCTTTTTATTGAACCTTTCGGAAATTGAAAATTTAATTCTTCATCGGCGTCATTTTTGGAGAGAGGAGCAAAATTTTTGTTTTTTTCCTTCAACTATAATACCTGATTAATTTTTTTTTTATCATAGAGATTAGAAGGTAGCAGAATTCCTCGATTAAAACATGAACGAAAATTTTACATTTTATCGTACAAATAATTTATTCATTTTTGAAGGAATTTTCGCGTAGGTATATTCTGTTGATCGCTTTTTGGGATGTATTTCCTAAATCCTTTCCACTTCCCTTTAAAACCAGTTCATTTCTCAGAATGAAAATGATGAACAATTTTTTTTATCCTAAAAGTGATCAACACGCATTTTAGATTTCACTAGCGATTTGAAATAATTGATTCTTTAATAGTAGGTACTTATTAAGATATCACGGTAAAAGGTATTCCCAAAATTTTGTTTGAATAATTTCTCCGTTGAAGAAAAAAGTAACGACTGTCAAGGAGTTTTTTCTTTTCAGATGGTCGTTCTTGAAAACCGTTAAAACGAACATTAGATTATATTATTAAAGTGTTACTGAACATAGAGGTTTGTTTCTATTAAAATATTAATAGTATTGATAAGAGACAACATGCAACCGTTGCCAGATAATGTAGACGATTGGTCCATACGAAAAATCTTGTTTATATGTAATTTATTTGACTGCGGCTACGAGATATGTTTGTATTGAATTCATTCAGGACCTTTTTCTCTTTTCGTCAGTGGATAAAAAACAATCGACGGAGGCTTGTTTTTATTGAAAGTAAATGTTCTGAACAGGTTTAAGATGAAAAAAAAAATCGAACAGGGGAATTAAATTTGTCTGCATCGATTATAAATTTAATTAAATGTCGTCATTAGAATCCTGTTCGAAGTTCTGAAGCTACCTAATGAGGTTGGATGTATTTTCGTTTTTGGTTTTGTTGAAATTTTAAAATAAAAAAGTAAAAGGTACTTGGTAATGTTCCATGAGTAGATGTGAAGTATTTTTATATACGTTTCGAATTATGTCCTGCGTGTTGGTATACTTAGGTATTTTCTAAAGAAAATAATCGGAGGTAATTACGCGTAGGAAATTCTCCGTAATTAACTTTCGGCTTATACAAGTGTGAAATTTTCTATAAGAAATTTTTGCATTATCATTCTTCAAACGAGATATCTTGATTATGAAACAGTTTTTTTATTCGTCATGAGGTGTAAATGCCGGCATCGTTTTATTCTTGTAATTTCAATTAATTGACACATTCTGTGATCTAGATGCTGTCAAAGTATCGATCATGAGTGCTTTTAACAATACGTTGTAAACGAATGCAATTGTTAACATGATTTTTTACGAGCGTAGACAGCCAGTACTACCGGACTACCGAGCCGATTTGATTTGTGAATTGTGAAATTAACGACATTCGTTTGGAAAGAGATAATGTAGCGTGTTATGATTTATGATTATAAAAAGATAGGAGTACGCGTAAATTTGGATATTATCTTCGAATATTAATCTCGTGTTTAATAAGATGTTGATGGATTAAACGTGAAACCGTCTTCGTTAAAAATTTATAATTTGAAAAATAGGTACCTACTTGAAAACAATCAAGATTCGAGTTAAAAAATCAATACGAATTACGCGTAAACCATCATGTTAAACCGAGCAAATTAAAATTTCTGAAGTTTACTCGTGTTTACAATTTCCTCTAAAAAATGACGAAATGCAGTGCCTCCATGCGCGAAACTAACATGCGAGTTTTTTCCATCAGTACAATTGGTGATTTTGTAAATTTACATTAATTGAATTCAACACACAAGTTGTTGTATATTTTATTAAATTAATTTTTAAATTTTTAACGCGATTAATCTTAATCTAATTAATGCGAGAAATTCGGCCATGCGCAACGAACTGACGCGGGAATATCCCTGGAAAAGCTTATAAGATAGTAAAGCTCTCAAAGACGCTAAAAATTTTCACCGAATCTTCGTTACGTTTTTTGGTTAAGGATAAAAAACAAGCACGGGGATGCAAGCTGTAAAACGATAATAAATCGCGCGATCATTTTTGCAAAGCGATACGCGACCGGAATATTAAAAACATGGCAAGTTGAAAAATAAAAAACAGCCGGAGAAAAATAGCGGAGAGGAGAAGAAAAAAAGCGTTAAACAAGAATCCACACGACAATTCTTATTTATAATTGCGGACAGTTGAGGATTGGAGGGATCCGAATACACGTTCGCACTTAGCGGGAAAGGCGCCAGATCATTGTAATGAAGGCAAAAAATGCGAAGAAAAAGTGGCAAAGAATCTCCACCCTTTTATTGTTTTACGGTACAGAAGTGTTCCTCTTTGTTTTGCCGAAGACACAACCAGCTTTTTCTGGTGAGCGACGTGAACACACGAGGGTTTTTCTCGAAATACGCACCAAAAAAAATACTACAGATAAAAAAGATGCGGTCATGTGTTTAGGGTTGTTTTTTCACCAATGAACTTTACACTTTTGAAAGTTTGGTAATGACGTTAATGTTTTTGCAAAGCAGCAGTTAATTTCTTGCGGTCAGATTAACCAAAAATTTGTAATTTTCTGAATGAAATTCCAGATTATTTCTAGTTGAACTTTAATGTGCTTACCTATTCACCAAGTATAATTTTCAAAAAAATATTAAAATTTTTTTAAACTAAGCATACTTAATGAAAATCATTAAATATATTTGGAAAAGATATATGCAATTATGCATGTATGCAAAATGAATCACCGCTGCTGTGTTAATAATCAAGTAAAGTTTTTACATATTATGCAGACTATTTCAAAAATAAACATTTTAATTGAACGACCTGCGTGACGCATTTCGCTCTTGAGGTGTAAGTACGTATTTTTAATCACGGTTGTCGAAAAAAAAACGCAAATAAAATAAATAGTATTTGATTTTCTGAAATTAAATTATTTCGAAATGATTATAACGTACTCGTAATTTGGTTTTCATGTTTACTTTTATAGGTTTTGTACTTATTTCGTAATTTCCGTTTTGGTAGGCTTGCGTGGTAAATTTTCAAATTCTGGTTTATTTTAATGGTGTCGTAATGATCGATGTTTTATTAGAGTTTAACAATTTTCCGTATAAAATTTTATGTATTAAATTCAGTTTCAAGAGAGCCCTTGGTAATTGTACGTTAATTAATTTTTAAGCTTGGAATTTTTTTTTCAAAGTGATTAGGTACTTTTTTTAAGATGATAGTGCAAAAAAAACGAATGCAATGAGGAAGAAATTGAGTGAAATAAGTAAAGTTGAAAAAAAATTTTGGCATTTTAATTTGAATACTTTGATTTTGAAGTTGTTCATCTTTCTACCTATTCAATTTTATTTTTAGCGAAAGAGTATTTTTAAAATCATTTTAAAAGCATAAAAATCAGAATTCGCTTCGATGAAGTTATCTATGACTAGACACATCCTCAAAACAAATTATCAACATCGTTTAAAGCGAATATTTTTTCAAAATTAAATACATGTCGATAAAGGTGCGCACGTATATTAATGTTCATCCAGGTACCTCAATGCCTTGGTAGTATGGAAAGAGTTGCCATGATGAATCAATCACGTAATCAAGAAGTAATTATCAATTGTGTACATGACAATGTGCTCATAAACCAACGAAAAACAATACATAAAAAGAATTCGATACGTAAACGCCTGTAACAATGGATACGGATGTCATTCAGGAGATTCCTGACAAGAATATTAAGAAAATAATATTTCTCAAATGTTGTTTCGCATGTACGCTACATCGTAGCTCATATGAATAGGTTTTATACGATTTTTGTTTAAAGGAATAAATATTTACACTTGATGAAAAATAAAATAAAAAAATAATCGATTGCTGTTTCAGTATTTTATTTGCCAAAATAATTTCCAGATTTTTTATATACATGATAGAGTGCGGTATCAATGATTAAAACTCCTTTTATGTCACAACACGAGTAGCTATCTTTGTTTGATTTTGTTAACGCCGAAAATAAGAGATGAGCGAATTTCAATTTTCAACAGCTGATTAGATTGAGGTATTCTTTAGATAACCGATAATTAAGTAGACAGTATGTTTATTATACATATAAAAAAAATAAAACATGCACACACAAAACAAAACAACGTAGGCGTTGCTGCCATTTCTTTTGTAATCTGGTTTTATTTGATTCGTTCTTCGGATATGAGAGTTAGGTACGGTCGGGAACACAGTTAAATGTCTGTTGATTATTATTCAATGCTACCGAACATCAGTTTTATGGTAATGTAGTTCCCTTTTCGTCCTATGTCCTATGTTCTTTCCTATTTCACAGCGTTGATCTTTGACAGTTAGCATTTGAGTTCCTGTCTGTGTACAGATTACTGACCGCGGTTATTATAAACCAACGATATACATATATTCAGAATACTATGATATCCTTATTAATTCAAAACTACCATAACATTAAGAGGTTTATCGTCGTTGTTTAACTAAATGCGAGATTATTTGGCGAAAGTATCTTTCTATGCGTTTCAGTCTCTGCGATTCATACGTGCGTATAATTTAAGTATCATCCCGTGTTTAATCGTACGAAATTTACTTTTATGAAACGTAGCGGAACTGAAATTTTAAGGGGTTTATCTGTACCAAAGGTATTTTTCGTGTTTTTACTTTAAAAAAATCATTTCTGCTACGATTTTTCTTTTTTTTTTTCAAAGAATTTGTGTCTTTTAATTGAATTATTTCAAACATTGTAATTTTTATCAACATTTTCGTGACTATTGCTGAACTATCTTTTTGAATTGAAATTATATCAAGAAAATCCATTGGGAGGTAATTAAAGGTTTAGGTTGAACTGAACTACATACACATTTCAATAACACCGAATGATAAAACTAAACAAAAATTTAAAAAAAAATGGTGAAGGAAAGTAAAACCGGTTTTTTAAATTCGTCTTTACAACCAACCAATGCCTGGGTACGTACGCATAATATCTAAATACTCGTAAAGGTACTGTATGTATGTATGAATTGCAGTACAACGTGCAATAACATTTTTAATTAACTCGTATTTACAAGAATGATAATTCGGACAATTAACAAAGTAAATAAAAATTTATTTAATACGCTTTGCGAAGGTGAAACTAGTTTCCACAATTTTTACATATTCAACTTAAACAATGAGGAATGACATAAAATTATCTGAGCGGTATACGGTAGTAAATGAGTTCAAAGGTAAACTACCAATTTAATAGTTTCTCTCTTATTTTAGCGGACGATTATCTTTGAGAAAGATATTATGAATACTTGTAGTGCGTGCAGGATTCATTAGATAGGTATTAGGTACCTAGAGCTTACCTACGTACCTACCAACTTAACAAATTAATTTTATTTCAACTTGGAAAAATTTCTCAATTGAAAAACAAATGATCAATTATTTATTAATCGATCTTGAAAACAATATTATCTATAAGTATAAACAGATTTCACAATAAAATTTCATTAGAAAAAATCGATAGGATATTTATTAAACCACATAAAAACCGAAAATAAATGGAAGTGATGTTTCTAACGAGATAATAACGATTCGATCCAAAGGTTAAAACTTGAAGAATTAAAAAGAACACCAGCTTGTTGATGTTTTTATTAAATTGCCAAAGATACAATTTTTTTTTTGAAGAATTGAAAGGTACTTACTTAAAAAAACTCACACTCAAATCAGTAAATCAATGGTTATTACGAAATTTTTCAAGAGGAAACTATTTCAATTTGTATTTACAAAAAGCCAACTTATTAGCTAGTTTGAACCCCTACATAAATACGTAAGTACTAAGTACCTAGGTATATAAGTAGTTTAAAACAAAATATTGTTGGAATTTATATTTTCAGCATGAGTTTTCGTAATGCCTTCTCAAATAGTAGATACCTATGAGTATGAAAGACTGTGAAAAGAGCCGTTGTGAATTTTCACCCATTGTCAGTGATGCTTGAAAATTAGACAAGAAAAAGTGGAAAACGAAACGATTCGATGGCAACGATGAACCAACGAGCACACGATTTCTTAAAGATATGAAACTCCGCCTATTACCTCAATTATTCAAATCGTCTTTCACTGCAATTGTTAACATAGTCGATGAAAACATTTAAACAACAAAAAACAATTTCTATTTTCGTCTTATTAGCCTTTTAATGCGTTCGCGTAGTCAAAACTACAGATACGCTGGTAAGCCGCAGTGCGTGTTTCATGTCCATTAATCGCATTTTATCGCCGAATATTATATTTAAAGTAAAAAGTATTATTTTAGAGGAAAAAAATGTTTTTATAAATAAAAAAAAGAACACGTTTTCTTACCAAGATACTAACAATAAAGTAATTAATGTTTTGAATTAAAAGAATACAAAGTTTGTGCGGATTAAAAAAATAAAAAATATAATTAACAATTGAAGAAAAAAAATTAGTAGTACAGGTTTGTGGCACTAGGTAATCTAATATGCATGAATTATTATTCTTACGATTATTTTAAATTAGGCAGAAAAGAAATTGGCCGAATGGACATATTATTATTGCAATGATATGATAATTAACGTAAATATACCCGGTGCTTATACTTATTATTCTGATGTTAAACCGAACTTGTTTCAAAATATGCGTATTACAATTTACGAATGAACTATGTATGAACCACATAAAACAGTTTTTATAATTAAGAATTTGCAATTGTTAAAAAAATTATTTATTTTATAAATAAGTCTACAAAATGCGCAATTGTTTCTCTTTTCCCCCTAATGATTTCTCTTGTGTGTATGAATATTTTTGAGTGTATTCAAATATTCACAAGTACGAGTACCTATTTTCGCATTGTTCGAGTTATTTCACTCATCGCTATTTAAACGGCAACGATTTCGTGTACAGGTGGCTTGAACTTTTTAAAGTAAAATGTTATGAACATTTTTAATTCCTTGACGTTGAAACATTGCTTTAAATGTAACAATGTATTAGATAAAAAAAATAAATCAAGGGAGCAACCAGCAAATGAACTGAATTGAAATCTAAATTTTATTCGCATCTTAATTCTCGCATAGTTAATTGCTTATACCTATTTGAATGTTCTCATTTATCGGAGAATTGTACTATTTGACCGTAAGTTAAACATATAATTGCACATATCTACTTACTTCTTGGTGATAAAAAGATCGGTGGCTGTACGTCACAAGTAGTCACTTAATTAAAGAAAATTAATTGAAACGACATTTGAAAACAGCACCTTACCTACGCACGAAAAGTTTTCGTTGACTGATATGTTTCTAATTAGATGGTTTTGCATTTCGGTCGCAGATTGATAATGTCGTTTTATCTAATGATTAATTATTATTTTGATTTACAATGATTTCTATATTTACAAAATGCATACAAGAGGAATACAAATGTGACATTTTGGACTTGCCAGTATTTCACTACCTGTCGTATTTACTAGCAAGAAGCCCTTCAAATATAAGCGTGGATTAGGTGGGGATTTTTTTCACGTTGTACCTCTACCTTCTACCTACCTACCTTCATTCAGTTTTGCATTCGCCGTTGTACGATTTTTATGAAATATTTCAAAGGTAGGGGGCGAGTTAATTTATGCAAATGGGAGAAATCCATCAACAGATAAATTTAAACATGCCTAGGTAAATACCTATGTAAGTAATTTTGTTCATACATACTTAATTCGGAAGGTCGTTATTACCATTTGAAATAATTGTTTCTTTTTTCTTTTTTAATTATCAAACATCACAAAATATGCCAAGAAAGGTAAAAACCTAATTAGATATGTACAATACAACCCTTATTATAGTGTGTTTTACATGGTAGCATGGAAATTCATGACAATATTCTATGAACAAATTCTTAACAACGGTAAAAAGAGTTGATTAATTTTAGTCAAAATTTTTTTACACTAGGTATATAAGGTGCGTACAATATTTTTTAAATAACGACATGCAAACTACCGAGATTAAAATGTTTGCGATAGCAAAATTTCTTTCTGATATTCTGATGGAAATTTTCGATAGCTAGTGAAGGGTTGGCATGCATAACTTTCATTAAAGATTTTAGGTACGTATCTCATTAGTGAGTGTACATAAAAAAAAGGAAAAACAATGCGATCAAAAACAATACATTATTCTTTACACGCAGAAGTACTACTTGTATTCGTTTATTTCATGTTAACATTATCGCCTTCTACTATTTTGTTTTAATACAAAGTAGAATAATAATCAAATGTTTCTCAGCGGGTGGTAACATACGTTACCGATCTCTACTTTCATGGTGTTTTTTTTCCAAGTTAACAATAAAATATGCGTTGCGGCAACTGTTTTATTAAGTTCATAAATTAAATACATTAATTTACGATACACGCCGCCAAAACGAAGGTACAGAATCCCTCGAGATCGTCTGAACACGAATTCGCATGATTAACATGATGATAACAGATGGGCAAAAGAAAAAGCTGTTTGCAACTTTTCGTAAGAATAATTACCACTGCTTAAATTTCATATTTTTAGCCTCCAAATTGGTTCATTCCTCGTTCAGTAGTGTTTCTTCAATTTGAAAACATTTTTTTTTGTCGTAACTTCGTAAAGTTTTGATTTTAAATAAAATATCATCTATATTTTACAAAAATTTTATGATTGTAATTGTGAGAAAAAATTAATTTTTACAGCAATACAATCTACTTTTTGACTCTATACCAAATTACCTATGGTTAATTTTTGAATTTTTATGAAAATCATTCTTAAAAATAAGCAAAATGATAATTTTTTATTTTTATCAATTTTTCCAAAAAAAAATATTACCACACATTGACGGTTTTATCTTTAGATTTAGCTCGCTAAAAAGTTCAATGGAAGACAGAGCAGTAGTTGGACCAGTTGCTTGGACCATGGCCCCACCGAATATTGAATTTGTACAATGGAGAATACAAAAGTGTAGTTATGATTTTCGTTCTGAAATTTTTTATCAATTAATTAACTACTTAGTATTCGCGTAATTTGAGTTTGATTAGAAGAAAAAAAGTTAATTTCGTGAAAGGTGGTTGTGGTTGTTTCTGTGAAATGTGACGTGAATGTGTATTTGTGTTGGTCAATTCGAGATTATTGTAGAAGTGTATCTATTTTATGATTCGTTAAGTCTTATTATTTTGTCAGTTGTTGAAAATTTTTCTGTGTGGTGTTATTTCTACGGTGAATTTTGAAGCAAAAGAAACTTTCAACATGAATAACACTCGTGCGGATTTTTAGATTGCAAGTGCAAGGTAAGAATATCGAAAATGATGTGTTATTTATCACAGTAAAGTATAAATTTTGCAGCGTGTAGTTTTGGCAAATATCTGAGTAACCGGTAAAAAAACAGAATTTTGTTTGTCTTTTTCAATTAAGTATACTAATAAATCTGTTAGCGAATCGCAATCGGTCCTTGTGATAATGACTCAGAAAAGCTTTACGCCGGATATTATACAAAATATTGTGCTTCATTGGCCAGAATAAGCCTTCCACATCAAAGTAATGAGAGCATGTGTGTTAACATGTGTCGACGGTAGACATGATTTAATGCACGTTCATTTCGTAAGCGGGCCACAATTTATAAATAATTTGTCTCCTTTTATTTGACGC
>QBDW01001304.1:0-11556 GCA_003261595.1 Maconellicoccus hirsutus
TATACCTATGTCAAGTTACCTGCAGTACTTATTAGTGTTTTTTAAGCAGTCAACCTGTTACGTATTTGTTCTACGCTTAAAAATATACGTACATACTCGTATGTACATTTACCTACTCGTACATACACGTTATACTCGTATGGAACATTCAACCTAAGCGCCTACTTGTACCTACGTACATTTTAGTGTTTTAATTTGCTCGTATTTGATTTTCGCTGTTTTATCAGGGCGAAAATTCTGTCGAAACTACACACATTTTTGTAGCAGAACGCTCAGATATTATTAGTGCGATGACAAGGTTTATTACGAGTAAATGAATTCTCGTGGCTCCTGGAGCCAATCAGAATCAACGGGTTGGAAAGGTAGTTGGAGGGCTTTTCGATGACGTCGAAAAATCGGTTGACGCAATTGCTTTTTCATTCGAACAATTATGTGCATTCTCCGAAATAACGCGATTTCGTTGTAAGAAACTTACTCATTTCATAAAGTTGGCAACGTATCGCGATTCTGACGACATAAACGCAACTTGAGAAGTACGTAATATTTGACATTCCACATCTGTAATTAGTGCTAAATTTACGAAAACGCAAAATGTGTGTTGTGCTAATTTCGCCTACGAAGGTGCGGATATGCGACCAATCCGACATTCGTAAATTAACGAATGCGTGCGAAATAACGCCGCTTCTACACGTTGTATTGGAAGAATACATAGGCCTACGGTATGCGCTGTATTACACGATACGTAAATAATAAACGAGGCGCACTTTTTTTTTTCAAAAAAATCGCTGTAACCCAAGGCGAAACTAAACGATTTTGTTTTTTCGTTTTTTCGTTGCGCCAAGTTATGGAAGTTGCGATGAAACTAGAGTTTTTTTCTTTGGAGCTTTTCATCTCGTATTTCGGTGTACTTTACCAGGTTTTTAAGAAATACCGACCACCTGTGTATTTTTCATTCGAGAATCAATCGTAGGAAAGTGAAGACACCTGGCTAGTTTGTAATCGTGTAAGGAGTTCGCATCAACGTGTGATCTTTAGACGAAGCATTAAAGCAGCAGCTGCAGATCCGCGACTGAGCAAGAAGGGAAATTCGAAACTAGAGGGTATAGGTATTAGTCATTAGATAGGTACCTCAGTTGGTACGAGTAAAAAAATGAAATCATAGTACCTAGCTACCTACCTAGCTACGTAGTTAGAGTTACCTACATATAGTATATGAGAACGAGCTATTTTTTCGAAGCGACGCGACAGAAATAAATTATTTTTATGATTCCATTTACCCTCACTAAATTCAAGTCCATATTAACGCCTGACGAGACGTGGAGTGATTGTCACGAAATTGATGCAAAGCGAACATTCACGCAAGATGAATACGAGTACTCTCCACGTCCACGTCCACGTCCACGTCCACGTATACGTAATTTTACAATTTTTCTAGTGGTAACTGGTGGTCTACCGCAGCCGCCAGTCGGTCATCCGTTTACGTACGAGTAGAGTAGTATGCCTACTTTCCTTTTCGTGGGAATCACCATCACCCGTTCCCGACGTCTCCAAGTGTTCGTTCCTCTGCTGCTCCGCTGCACTATCTAGAGACTTTTTAACTGGCGTATCCACTTCCAGTCTACTACATATAGGAAGTCGGCGGCGCACGATTTAATCACCAATCGTAGTCGTACAGTCGTCGAATACTCGAGATTTCGAGTGAAAAGTACAAACAAGCGGGTAATACACGGCGGCGTTAACGGCGGGCGCGGCGCGGCGTTGCGTGGCGGTATGCGGGGAAGTCGCGTCGCGATACGATATCGCGTCACATACGTGTTTCGGCCTCGTAGTAGGTATAATAGGACGGTATTATGGTCGTTAGTCTTGTACTCTTACGTTACGTAAAGTGGAACGACAAAGAAAGTGGGGAATTAACGAGCAGGTATTTCCATTTCCTCGTGGAGTCGCGCGCAGTGCAACACCGAAACACCTGAACGGCGAAACAACGATAGCGAATTCGCGATTAACCGATACGACGAGTGTACTTACGAGTAAACACGCAACTCGATTCTTTTTCGCGGATTTTGTTTTTTATTTTGTTTGGTTTTTTACTTACTTACTAACCTACCTACCTACCTACTTACTTACTTACTTACTTACTTACATACATTGTTCTGTTCACATATTGTGCGCTGGTGTGTATTTGCTAGTCGATAGTCGATGATCGGCGAGTTATTGAAATTTCTACCACCCTTGTGTTTGTGACGTTACGCGCTTGAAGATGTTATTCAGTTTAGCCGAGTAGCAACTCGTACCTGCTACTCAGTACTCACCTGTGCTACGCCGTCGGCTTGTTCTTCAAGTAGCCTACCTAGACGTACTCGTGAAATTACTTTGATCTAGATTACGAGTGGACATTAATTAATTACTCATTCACCCGATCATTTATCTACTTGGGCAGTCGCTGATTCATTCACTTGCTCGGACAATTACTCCATCACTAGCTGATACCAATACCTATCGTCGCTTGGTAGTTGCGTGCTCGCAACAATTCAATTTACACGAGGGTGAGAAGCGAGTACATACTACATACAACTGCAACCGTTATGAAACCTCGTACGTGAATACGTATCAAAATGTACATCGCGTCGCGTAGCCTCGCATCGCGAGTAACGTCGCCCAAAAATTTACAAAATAATTACCAACGCGAGTATTGAGATTGAAAAGCTCTGACTTTCGCACGCACTAACCGTTCTCAATTCAGACCCTTTTTCGACGGGCCAACCTATCAAAATGGACGTACAATTCGAAGATGTCACCTTTAAAGCGCCCGCCAAATTTTGGAACGTGTACGGTAAGATTACTTTCACCTTTTATCGTTATTATCGTTCAACGATCAACTGACATGCGGATGCGGTTAGGATCTGGTCATTCGGCAGTCGGCACCTATTCCTATTTCCTATTTCCTAGTAGCCTACGAGTAGTCGAGTACGAGTGTTACGGTTTTGCCAACAACATCCGAGTGATTGACTCTCTCGACTGCATAGTCCTACACGTCAGACCGGACTATGAGGACTTGAGAAAGGAATGAAATTTCAGACCAGGCCCAAAAAAGTTAGGTGTATGTAAACCTCCCGCTCCAAAAACACCAGTCTGCATGCCAATCCGCCGTTGTAGCTAGCTCAAAGAGCGCACCTTTTAGTGAACTTTTCACTGAAGAAGTTGATGGCTGAAATTGGTCTCGTCGTTAAGTTAGATTTTTCACGCTGAATCCGAATAAATGCTGGTCTGCCAAGGGTGCCGAACGGGGTTGAGGGGATAAAGACACGAGAAATCGCGTAGGCTATAATAAAATTAGAGATGACGGCTAAAACTCGACGCCATTTCGTAGGATTTTTAACGCTGAATCCGGATATACCGGTCTGTCAACCCTAAAGTGACGCAAATAGGCGCCAGACGGCGGTAAAAGAGAATTCATACCGTCCTATTTACGATTAAATTTTGATTTTCTAAAAAAAAATAATTATGCTGGTGAGGTAGTACACGAAATTTCCTTTCCGAATATGCTTTTAAAATTTTTCTAGCGTAATTTGTCGCGAAGCGACAGGCGTGTGATGATGCGTCATCTTCTCATCTAGTTCCTCGCAAGTCATACTCGTACGTAGCTAGAGCTACTAGCTATGTAAACGTCCCAAAATACGCAGCGCAACCGCTAGTCTCAGTTTCTTCTGCGCCTGTCGCTTTGCGACAAATTATGCTAGAAAAATAAAACCAACTCGAGGAGCTCATACTGCCTACTTGAGGAGAAAAATTACTAGTTTAAACCACCTCCTATACAATATGTATTACCTGAGTGGTGAATTTGGAATGCAACACCGCAGCAGAAATTACTCGAGTGTAATTGAGCCAGCGATTAGTGATGGTATGGGATGGGATGGGGTTAGAGGGTGTGCAGCCCCTCAGCATATTGAATCAATAAGAGTTCTCATGAACAGATCTATAGTTCTATGACTACACGTACGGTATTCTCATCTCGTCGTGATCCTGTTAGTGTGACTAATGTCTACTGTCTTCCTCCTATCCGGCACCTTGGTCTCTTTGATATCAACCTTTTATTTTTTAATCACTCTTGTGCGTTTTTTTTTCTCATGCAGAAGAAAATTTATGGAAGGGGGACTGGATTTCTTGATGCTTCCAATGGTAAAAAATTCCTTAAAAAGTGACTAAGAGAGTTTAATGCTAAATCGCACCGAAACATGTTCTAGGTAATTGTTATAATCAGGCCCGTAGCCAGCACCAGGCCAGCGCAGGCAAAACGCTTTGCCCTGGTTTGGCGAATTCACAAATTTGCAAATTTTTCCTCTTTCAAACTAATTTCAAAATCATTTTTCCATTTTTTGCAATTTCGCATTCAAAATAATTGCATACCTATTAAATACTGTCTTAGATTCAACATTATCCCTATAACGTTGTTTTTCAATAAATTTCTTTTTCATTGATACATAATTATTACGTTTATATATGTGAGGGCGCATACGAAAAGGGACCACTTGGCCAAAATCAAAATTTTACAGGAGAGTGGTTTAAAGTTTAACTTAAAACATCGAAATTTTCTTGAAATTTCGAGAATTGAGATCGGTGGTCGGTTTCACGATTTCATTCGATTCTTGAAGGTTTTTTACATAAATTTCATTAAAAAAAAAAAATTTGAGCAATTTTTGAAGAAAAATATTTACAAGCTCAACTTAAAACGTATCTACGATATTTGAGTGACGCGACGTTCAATTGAAAGAGGAGGAGGCTTCGTTGATTGGAAGTACATCGTTGTACCTACATATGTACTTTTGTACTCGTATTACGTACGAGTATACGGCAGGGCTTTTTTTTGGGGGGCCCTCAGTGGAAATTTCGCAAATATCGAAAAATTACCATAAAAACTTGAGGAAAGAATTTGAAAAGAAATTTTAAAAAATCACTTTCGTACCCTATACAAATTACAAACATTTTTGCATTTTTAGGCTCGCCCCCAAATTGTCTAGAAATTCAAATTGAAAAATTCGTGAAAAATAGAACAATGCAATTCAGCAGTTGAAAAATTTGTCTTTGAAATTGTTTTGACGTGAATGTGGCGCGTATATAGAAATATTTGGTTGCGTGCTAGTTATGTTTAGATATGTACTTATGAGTAATTAAATTGTAGAGAAGTCAGTGACATAGTAAACGTTTAACATTGAAGTTACTTTATTACTCCACATTTGGTGACCCCGTCGATTCATTTCGTTTTGATTTTTGATTTTTATTAATTATATATTATGCCTACGGAAGCTAGTGGTGGCGGTGATGTCGCGAAGTTTTATAACGTTGTTATTCCAGATTTTAAAATTGGTTCACCAGGTGGAATTTCTACTTGGTTTGTTCAAGTGGAAATTCGCTTTAAAGTGGCAAATATCGTCACAGAAGGTAATAAATATGATCATTTAGTGGCTTCTCTTCCACAAGAAATTGTTGCTAGAGTATTTGATCTAATTAATTCTCCTCCTATTGAGAATCCTTATTCAACTTTAAAAAAGAGGATTTTAGATGAGTTTCAGCCAACTGATGCGGAAAGAGTAAAAAAATTACTTGGCGGTATCAATAGAGGAAATAAAAAACCTTCGGTTTATTTAAGAGATGAGGGAGTTGGCCAAGAAAAGTGTTGACGATTCAGTTCTTAGAGAAATATTTATAAATCAGCTACCTAGTTCTGTTGGAGATATTCTTACAGTTTTGGAGACATCGTCTATGGAAGAGTTAGCTAAGGCTGCTGATAAGTTATGTGAACGTGAATATAATTCTAATTCTAGTATATCCGAGATGTCATCTGTACCTGTTACGTCAATGTCAGAGCCTCGTTTTCCTGAAATGATGGATAAAATGATTGAAGCGTTAAATAAGTTATCTTATAATAATAATTCTCATTTTAGTCGACGTGGTAGTAGTGGTTATTATGATCGACAAAATCGAAGTCAAACTCCCAGTCGTAATCGAAGTACTAGTCGTAATCGTGGTCGAAATCCAAATTGGAAGTTGTGTTATTATCATTATAAATTTGGAGATAATGCACACAAATGCGAAGATTGGTGTGAAAAATTTTCCCAAAAGAAGAAATCGGAAAACTAAACGATCTGTCGGTGGATGCCGCAACCGGCAGCAGTGGTCAAGTTGGGCGGCGTTTATTTGTTTATGATAAAATTACTAAAATTCGTTTTTTGATAGATACTGGAGCAGATGTATCGGTTATTCCTGCGGAAGTTAAAGATCGTAAAAATTTGTCGGATTTTAATTTGTATGCTGCAAATCGAACAAAAATTAATACGTACGGGTATCGTTTATTAGAATTATCATTAGGTTTGCGTCGTTCTTTTTCGTGGAAATTTATTTTATGTGATGTTCCTTACGCGATTATAGGTGCGGATTTTTTAGCGTATTATAATCTTTTGGTTAATTTAGCGGAAAGAAAGTTGATCGACGCGACTACTTCGTTACACGCGAACTGCTCCAGTGTCGGAATTAATTATTCGTATAATTCGATTACTACTGTCGGTATCGATGATTTTTCGAAACTTTTAAGAAGTTTTCCTAATGTTGTATTACCTTGTTATAATGGCGATCGTAAAGTAAATCATAATACTATTCATGTAATTGAAACTGTAGGAGCACCCAAATCGTGTCGTGCTCGTCGTTTGAATTCTGAGAAACTCAAGTTCGTAAAAAAAGAATTTTCTGAGATGTTACGTCGCGGCGAGATACGTCCATCGAAATCGTCATGGGCGTCCCCAATTCATGTTACTTCAAAGAAGGGTGCTGACAAATGGCGAATTTGTGGTGATTATCGTAGATTGAATGCGGTGACAAAACCTGATCGGTATCCAATTCCAAATATTCTTGATTTCAATGCGCATTTGGATGGTGCAAAAATATTTACGACAATGGATATTCGTAGAGCGTATCATCAAATACCAGTGGCGGAATCTGATATTGAAAAAACTGCGGTCATTACTCCTTTTGGTTTATTTGAGTATGTTTATATGCCATTTGGTTTAAGAAATGCGGCTCAAACATTTCAGCGTTTTATTGACAATCTATTTCGTGATTTAAGCTATGTATATGCTTATATTGATGATATTTTTATTTGTGCTCCGAATCAGAAGTTACATGATGAATATGTACGTGAAGTATTGCGTCGTTTAAATGATGCTGGATTGTTGATTAATGTAGCAAAATGTCAATATTCACAAAAAGAAGTAAAGTTTTTGGGTTATGTTGTGAATGAAAAAGGTGTCAGGCCAGATGGTGATCGTGTAAAAGTGATTGTGGAGTTTCCAAAGCCTGCAACAGTTGATGATCTACGTAGATTTTTAGGAATGATTAATTTTTATCGAAGAAACATTCCGCATGCTGCAGATATACAGAAGCGTTTGCAAATATTAATTGGTCAAAATAGCCGAAAGAAAGATTTAACTTTGATCAAATGGACGGATGATGGTATTCAGGCCTTTGAGGAGTTCAAATCGGCGTTGATTAATGCTACGTTATTATCTCATCCTTCTGAGGAGAGTGATTTAGTTCTCTATACTGACGCGTCATTGACGGCAATTGGTGGTGCTTTACATCAATTGAAAAATGGAGAGATGCAACCTGTGGCATTTTTCTCGAGAGCTTTGTCAAAAGCTGAAAAAAATTATAGTACATATGATCGTGAATTGTTAGCAATTTTTGCGAGTGTTAAATATTTTAGAAATTATTTGGAAGGTCGTGAGTTTGTAATATATACAGATCATAAACCGTTACAATATGCTTTCGATAAAATTTCGGAAAAATCGTCTCCGCGTGTTGTTCGTCAACTTGATTATATTGCTCAATTTACTACGAATATTTGTTATGTACCGGGTATTGATAATATTCCTGCTGATTTTTTGTCGCGAATTAATGCTATTAATACATCGTCGTTTGTAAATTATGATGAAATGTCTAAAATGCAAGAAAATGATGTTGAGCTTAAGAATTTACTCGAGTCGTCTAAGTGTAGTTTAAATTTACAAAAAATTCGTATACCTGATTCTAATGTGAGTTTGTATTGTGATGTGTCTGATAAATGGTGTAGACCATATGTACCTTTACAATTACGTATTAATATTTTCAATATGTTACATAACTTATCGCATTCGGGTTCGTATTCTACAGCTAAAATTGTATCAAAACGTTTTGTTTGGCCAAATGTTAAGAAAGATTGTCGTGAATGGAGTAGAGCGTGTATTAATTGTCAAAAATCGAAGGTTTCAAAACGAATTCGTACTCCGTTGGGTGAATTTGGATCTACATCGCGTTTTAATCATGTACATATAGATATAGTAGGACCTTTGTTACCTTCTAATGGTTTTGAATATATTGTGACAATAATTGATCGAGAGACACGATGGCCAGAGGCGGTTCCAACGAAAACGATTTCAGCTGAAGCGGTGGCAGATATTTTTATTCGTAATTGGGTATCGAGGTTTGGTGTACCAGCTCGTATAACTTCGGATCAGGGACGTCAATTTGAAAGTAATTTATTCAGAGAATTAACAGCTCGTCTTGGGATTGAAAAAATTAGAACAACTCCGTATCATCCTTGTTCAAATGGAAAAATAGAGAGGTGGCATCGAACAATGAAGGCTGCAATTATGGCGTATTCAAATAGCCAGAAATGGTTTTATTTTTTGCCTGTTGTTTTGTTGGGATTACGTTCGGCTGTTATTTCGGATTTAAAGGTTTCTGCAGCTCAATTGACTTACGGTACCGAGTTGAAACTACCAGGTGAATTTTTTTGTCAAGAAAAAGAAAAGCCAATTGATGAACCAGTTGAATTTGTTAAAACTTTAAGTATGGCTTTAAGGGAATTTTCACGGACCTCTCAAAGACATGGTGCTTCGCCCGTTTATGTTCCGGCTAATATGCATACTTGTTCACATGTTTTTCTCCAAAATGAATTTAAAACATCTCTAGTTCAACCATATACGGGACCGTATAAAGTTCTTTCTAGAACTGAGAATAACGTTGAAATAGAAAAGGAGGGGAAAGGAGTAGTTGTCTCATGGAGTAGAGTGAAACCAGCATACATTCTGGAGGTGCCCAGAAAAGACATGAATTCTAAGGTATCGAAGGAAGACATGAATTCTAAAGAACAGATCATCAAGTTCCTGCCTGTATCAGTTCCCGTTTCAAACTTACGTTCAGTAATTTCAAATCCAGTTCCTGTTCCAAATTTGGTTCGACAGTTACCAGAGCGACGAGTAAAATTTAAGGGAGTTTATTCGGAGTGATTTTTAAGTAACGTTGTCTCTGGGGGGAAGGTATGTGGCGCGTATATAGAAATATTTGGTTGCGTGCTAGTTATGTTTAGATATGTACTTACGAGTAATTAAATTGTAGAGAAGTTAGTTGCATAGTAAACGTTTAACATTGAAGTTACTTTATTACTCCACAGTGAACTTCAATCCTGCCAAGTTTCATCGTTCCCTTGTTACTAACAAGGGAACCTCTCGAGATGTCCGGCTCGGATTTGAACGGGAGTTGGATTTTTGAAAAGAGCATGTCAAGAAACCCCCAAAACCAAAATTTTAGCTGCCCAAGTCAACTTTTCGATTTTTGGCGAATTTTTGAAATTTGAAAATTACGAAATTTCGATTAAAAATAAAGAATAAAAAAAAAACGAAAAATCGAATTTTAAATCACGAAAGAAATGTTTTCCCCCTAATTCGAACCCGCTGAACCCGAAAATCGCATCGGCGAGCCGTTCTGGAGCCTCCAGCGCGATTTCCATTTTTCTCCAGGAACTTCAAAATGTTCCAGAAGGCGTCCATTTGAAATTGGGCAGCTAAGAACTTGGTTCTCTCTTATTCTCAACCTACTGAACCGACTTGACCACATTTCCGGAAAATTCCAGCCGGACACCTCGAGTAGGTTTTTCTAAGACAGGTTTTTTCATAGCAAAGCATTACAGCTAAAAACTTGGTAGCTACGTACTACGTATATCGACGAAGAAAGCTACATTACCTACTCACCTAAACATATACAGTATAAGTTTACCAGTTGACGTTTAATTTCCAAAGATTATTTTTCAACAATGAAACAATAATTTCACTTGAATTTTTTTCTCAAAACGGTAGCAAGGGTGGGGAGGGAGTACAAACATCGTGGATTTTGGATTTACAATTTTTAAGAGTTAGCGTCCCCCCAAAAAAGAAGTGACAAAA
Source organism: Maconellicoccus hirsutus (assembly GCA_003261595.1). NCBI lineage: Eukaryota > Metazoa > Arthropoda > Insecta > Hemiptera > Pseudococcidae > Maconellicoccus > Maconellicoccus hirsutus. The sequence goes on from QBDW01001304.1 coordinate 10,254, forward strand.
AACATGTAGACAAACCTTGCAATCTACAACCTTACCAACTTACTTGTACTTGATTACCGTAGAAATTACCTACACACAAAACGGTTGGTAAAAATAGTCTAGGTCTAGGTCTAGGTCTATGAAGATGCTCAGTTAGATAACAACAATAAAATAACGTTGTACATATGTACATCAATAACGCTGACGCTGCTGCGTCGATATCGGGAACCTATTCAATGAAAAACAATCGTAACGTCTCGTTAATGTAAGAAAAAAAAATCGTTTAAATAACCTTGCGCTTGCGAAAGCGAACAAAGGCGATTCTAGCAGCTATACATAGATAAGATAAGTCAGTTTCACTCTGATAACGCCGCCGCCGAAACAGCCGATGAGCCGGACCGTGAAAAATGAACGGTAACGTAACTCGACTGAAACTTCAAGGGATACCCTATACCCTCTTACCCTCTACATCACCCCCTTCCTAACATAACGCACCTAATGAATGGGTATTGGGTTTGGGTACACGCGACCAGTTTTTCACATTTTCATGACTTTAGACTTAATAATACCTACTTTAAATTTTGCAAAAGCAGTTTTTTTTTAAATCATATTTAAAGTAGAACCTTTTTGGTATCAGAGGCAGAAAAAGCTCCAAAAACCAAATTTTTGACATTTTTGCACCTCCTTTCCGAAATTTTCAAAAAAAAAACTCGATTTTATCCTAAATAGTTTTTGTGGTATGATACCTTTGTTACGTAGCTGAACTTTAAAAAATTGTGGCCTCGGAGGGGGGGAGAAGGAGGAGGAGGAGGAGGAGGAGGAGGAGGTGTATTTAATGAAAACCAAAATTACCGAATTGATAACCACGTAGAAAAAAACGACCGACGTGACAACAACGTTGTTGAAAAAAGTTTGCTATGGCTACCTGTAGTCTGTTTTCAACTTGTTTGGCTTTAGCCTGTCTGAGGCAGCGGTGTGCCACACTCCTATTGGAGGTCCGTCCACCACTCATTTCGAACCAAAGAATGGAGTTCAACTCGACGTCTCAACACCTTCACACCCTCTCACTCATTCTTTTCGCACCCTTTTACATACTTAGTTAGCTAGCTTATGTGTGGTAACGAAATTTACGACTCAAATGCACTAATGATTCTTTATTCTGCGTACGTGCGTATGTTACAGATTCGGGGAAATGTATTCTGAAGTCGGTCAGCGGTAAATTTGAAGCTGGTCACCTTTCAGCCATCTTAGGTCCGTCAGGCGCCGGCAAAAGTAGTTTATTGAATGCCATTTCTGGATTTCGGTGAGTATCGCGCGCGAAAAT